>WNWK01006222.1:0-108774 GCA_009830355.1 Cherax destructor | reverse complement strand
GCAGTAGCAGCAGTAGCAGCAGCAGCAGCAGCAGTAGCAGTAGCAGCAGCAGTAGCAGCAGCAGCAGCAGTAGCAGCAGCAGCAGCAGCAGCAGCAGTAGCAGCAGCAGCAGTAGCAGCAGCAGCAGCAGCAGCAGTAGCAGCAGCAGCAGCAACAGCAGTAGCAACAGCAGCAGCAGCAGTAGCAGCAGCAGCAGCAGCAGCAGCAGCAGCAGTAGCAGCAGCAGCAGCAGCAGCTGTGTGTTTGTGTGTGTGTGTGTGTGTAAAGTGTTCATTATCAGCAGCAAGAGACCAGTGGAGGCTCACAGGTCTCCACCTCGTCCTTAATTAAATTCTCAGTGGGATGGCAAAATGAGCGTCTTTGTTTGCACAATTATCGCCGCTTCAATGGAAATCATCGACACAAAGTTATTTTTCAAGTGGTGCGTCAACGACTGTAAATTTCAAAACAAAGGTGTTACCAAGTGGATGGTGCTGGGGGGGGGAGGGAGGGAGGAATTGGGAAGGAGAGAGGTGAGGGAGGAGGAGGGGAGGAAGGAACTGGGAGAGAGGTTAGCTTTTGAGAGGGAGAGGGGAGTGTGTGTGTGTGTATGTCTCTCTCCCTCTCCTTTTCTTCCTTACATCGCCTCTCACAGCTTCAATTGGTTCTAAAACGAGCCAAGTCAAGTTGGTGTTCTCTGCTTGACCTCCCAGGTTTGACACACACACCAAACACTGCAACTTAAGTGTCATCTTTGCCTGCCAGAAAGGATCTTTGCAGTTTAGGCCTAACTCGCTGGTTTAGCTTATTCGCACGATATATATATATATATATATATATATATATATATATATATATATATATATATATATATATATATATATATATATATATATATATATATATATATATATATATATATATATATATATATATATATATATATATATATATATAAACTCAAGAACGTCTCCCGCCTAGGTAAGGCTAATCAAAGAAGGAAACACATTCACCATCATTTATTCAATCGATGTCTTTGCATAAGTGAACTGACATCACAGCAGAGAGAGACAGACAGACAGAGAGCAACCAGGGTTTTAAAAAGTTGCAAACTGCTATATAATTCGACACTGAACTAGTGGTTGAACCACCAATAATGGAACACTGAACTCAGTGGTTGAACCACTCAACGATATAACAGACTTTGTCACCCCCAGGGGGTTCAACGAATGTCAGGATAAACAATAAACAATAGACTTTAAAGCACAAGAGACCCCCACACTCTTCACCTCATCGACCCCTTCATGAAGTCTTAGATTGTTCATCGACCCCCTTCATGAAGTCTCAGATCGTTCATCGACCCCTTCATGAAGTCTCAGATTGTTCATCGACCCCTTCATGAAGTCTCAGATCGTTCATCGACCACTTCATGAAGTCTCAGATTGTTCATCGACCCCTTCATGAAGTCTCAGATCGTTCATCGACCCCTTCATAAAGTCTTAGATTGTTCATCGACCCCTTCATGAAGTCTTAGATTGTTCATCGACCCCTTCATGAAGTCTCAGAGTGTTCATCGACTCCTTCATGAAGTCTTAGATTGTTCATCGACCCCTTCATGAAGTCTCAGAGTGTTCATCGACCCCTTCATGAATAATAATAATAATAATAATAATAATAATAATAATAATTTTTATTTGGACCTGATACAAAGAATTACATTTGGTTATTGAGATTACATGAGGTGTACATGCCAAAAGCCCCTAGTATGCAGGGCATTTTGGGCAGACTTAAAATTAACTTAAAACTAGATTGTAAGAATTTTTGTAGATAGTATACAATGAGTAAAGGTGAGTATTTAAGCTATGAAGTTTGAACATAGTTTTGTACTTTTGTCTTCATTATAAAATTAATTAAATCAGATTAAACAAATTAAAGCAATAGTAATAATAAAATAATAAAAAGTTATGGTTGATAATTTATAAAATAAGTAAAGTTGCTTATTTAAGTTTTAAAGTTTGAATATAAGTTGAACATATCAATTAATTGTAGCAATTTATTGCAGCAATGCAACTAATTGAGTGAGATAACAATTTAAAACAATTAATTGCATTGCAGTTAGTTTACGTGGTCATTATAATATAAGTGTTGTGGGAATAATTAGGAAGTCTCAGAGTGTTCATCGACCCCCTTCATGAAGTCTTAGATTGTTCATCGACCCCTTCATGAAGTCTCAGTGTTCATCGACCCCCTTCATGAAGTCTCAGTGTTCATCGACTCCTTCATGAAGTCTCTCAGTGATTCATTCACGACCCCTTCATGAAGTCTCAGTGTTCATCGACCCCTTCATGAAGTCTCAGTGTTCATCGACCCCTTCATGAAGTCTCAGTGTTCATCGACCCCTTCATGAAGTCTCAGTGTTCATCGACCCCTTCATGAAGTCTCAGTGTTCATCGACCCCTTCATGAAGTCTTAGATTGTTCATCGACCCCTTCATGAAGTCTCAGTGTTCATCGACCCCTTCATGAAGTCTCAGTGTTCATCGACCCCTTCATGAAGTCTCAGTGTTCATCGACCCCTACATGAAGTCTCAGTGTTCATCGACCCCTTCATGAAGTCTCAGAGTTCATCGACCCCTTCATGAAGTCTCAGTGTTCATCGACCCCTTCATGAAGTCTCAGTGTTCATCGACCCCTTCATGAAGTCTCAGAGTGTTCATCGACCCCTTCATGAAGTGTCAGAGTGTTCATCGACCCCTTCATGAAGTCTCAGAGTGTTCATCGACCCCTTCATGAAGTCTCAGAGTGTATTTTAACTCAAGGGAGGTTCCTTGATGCTGGTGAAGGGCTCTTGATGTAGGGAAGTTGATCTGTATTCCAGTTCCCTGAATGCCTCCCATCCCCCACTCTCAGGCGCTGTATAATCCCTACGGGTTTAGCACCCCCCCATGATGGTGGTGATAATGATAATAATAATAATAATAATAATAATAATAATTATAATAATAATAATAATAATAATAATAATAATAATAATAATAATGTAAGAGGGAGACTCAAATATATTTAACGTGATTTAACAGAAATAAGAAAAAAAAAAATCAAAATTTTACATTCTTGATTTTGGGTAGTTATCTGAACCCTCCCAGCCGGAACCTGTGAGAGGGTTCAACAGCTTTACTCACAGGGCAGCTGCACTTGCCTATTGTTCCGAGAATTTTGTCCTAGTTACCGTACTTCAGCCTCTAACATTTGAAGTCGATCGGATGAAGCATTCATGTGTTGTGGTCAAAATTAAAGCATAATGTTGGAGGAAAGATATAAATAAATAAAACATTCTGGCAACCACTTTAAAAGTGCCTCTTCAAGGATAATAATAATAATAATATTAATAATAATAATAATAATAATGATGATAATCATGATGATGGCAATAATATTAATAATAATAATAATAATAATAATAATAATAATAATAATAATAACGAATAATAATAATAATAATGACAATGATAATAATACTAATAATTAATGGTAATAATAATAATAATAATAATAATAATAATGAAGATGATAATCATGATGATGGCAATAATAATAATAATAATTATAATAAAAATTTACAGGGTGAACTTACAACATAGTAATTCATAACAAACTCAGACAACATTTCTCTCCGTCTTGAAGTATCTACACGTCGCCTGTGACGCTCCGTCTTGAAGTATCTACACGTCGCCTGTGACGCTCCGTCTTGAAGTATCTACACGTCGCCTGTGACGCTCCGTCTTGAAGTATCTACACGTCGCCTGTGACGCTCCGTCTTGAAGTATCTACACGTCGCCTGTGACGCTCCGTCTTGAAGTATCTACACGTCGCCTGTGACGCTCCGTCTTGAAGTATCTACACGTCGCCTGTGACGCTCCGTCTTGAAGTATCTACACGTGCGCCCGCTTGTAAACGCTGCCCGTCTTGAAGTATCTACACGTCGCCTGTGACGCTCCGTCTTGAAGTATCTACACGTCGCCTGTGACCCGTCTTGAAGTACTACACGTCGCCTGTGACGCCTCGTCTTGAAGACTACACGTCGCCTGTGACGCTCCTGTCTGAAAGTATCTACACGTCGCCTGTGACGCTCCGTCTTGAAGTATCTACACGTCGCCTGTGTGACGCCCGTCTTGAATATCACACGTCGCCGTGACGCCCGTCTTGGATCTCACGTCGCCTGTGACGCTCCGTCTTGAAGTATCTACACGTCGCCTGTGAGCCCGTCTTGAAGTATCTACACGTCGCCTGTGACGCTCCGTCTTGAAGTATCTACACGTCGCCTGTGACGCTCCGTCTTGAAGTATCACACGTCGCCTGTGACGCCCGTCTTGAAGTATCTACACGTCGCCTGTGACGCTCCGTCTTGAAGTATCTACACGTCGCCCTGTGACGCTCCGTCTTGAAGTATCTACACGTCGCCTGTGACGCTCCGTCTTGAAGTATCTACACGTCGCCTGTGACGCTCCGTCTTGAAGTATCTACACGTCGCCTGTGACGCTCCGTCTTGAAGTATCTACACGTCGCCTGTGACGCTCCGTCTTGAAGTATCTACACGTCGCCTGTGACGCTCCGTCTTGAAGTATCTACACGTCGCCTGTGACGCTCCGTCTTGAAGTATCTACACGTCGCCTGTGACGTGTTAACAGTCGAGGATCAGGATGGAGATAAACATCGCCTTCGATGTTTATCTCAAATATTTAGATTACTTGTGTGTTTATTTTTACAGTCTAGCTGTTGTGAGTTTGTTCATCAACACCTGTGTACTGAACACTGTGTTCACTCAGTGTTCAGGTTCTATCCTGGTTGTTCAGTATCAGTCACTCACACTGGTGTTCAGTATCGAAGTATCTACCTCACTGGCGTTCGTTCAAGTTCTACACTCGCTGTCGACGCTCCCCGGTTGTTAGTATCAGTTCACTCAGCCACTGGTTGTTCGTATCAACGTTCACGATCACTGGTTGTTAAGTATCAGTCCTTCACTGGTTGTCTCAGTATCATTCTAGCATACTTGTGTGTTCAGTATCAGGTTCTACCACCTACTGGTTGTTCAGTATCGTTCATCAACCACTGGTGTTCGTACAGGTTCACTCACCACTGTGTTCAGTATCAGTTCTACTCATCACTGGTTGTTCAGTATCAAGGTTCTACTCACACTGGTTGTTCAGTATCAAGGTTCTACTCACCACTGGTTGTTCAGTATCAAGGTTCTACTCACCACTGGTTGTTCAGTATCAAGGTTCTACTCACCACTGGTTGTTCAGTATCAAGGTTCTACTCACCACTGGTTGTTCAGTATCAAGGTTCTACTCATCACTGGTTGTTCAGTATCAAGGTTCTACTCACACTGGTTGTTCAGTATCAAGGTTCTACTCACACTGGTTGTTCAGTATCAAGGTTCTACTCACCACTGGTTGTTCAGTATCAAGGTTCTACTCATCACTGGTTGTTCAGTATCAAGGTTCTACTCACCACTGGTTGTTCAGTATCAAGGTTCTACTCACCACTGGTTGTTCAGTATCAAGGTTCTACTCACCACTGGTTGTTCAGTATCAAGGTTCTACTCACCACTGGTTGTTCAGTATCAAGGTTCTACTCACCACTGGTTGTTCAGTAGCAAGGTTCTACTCACCACTGGTTGTTTAGTATCAAGGTTCTACTCATCACTGGTTGTTCAGTATCAAGGTTCTACTCAACACTGGTTGTTCAGTATCAAGGTTCTACTCAACACTGGTTGTTCAGTATCAAGGTTCTACTCATCACTGGTTGTTCAGTATCAAGGTTCTACTCAACACTGGTTGTTCAGTATCAAGGTTCTACTCACCACTGGTTGTTCAGTATCAAGGTTCTACTCACCACTGGTTGTTCAGTATCAAGGTTCTACTCACCACTGGTTGTTTAGTATCAAGGTTCTACTCACCACTGGTTGTTTAGTATCAAGGTTCTACTCACCACTGGTTGTTCAGTATCAAGGTTCTACTCACCACTGGTTGTTCAGTATCAAGGTTCTACTCACCACTGGTTGTTCAGTATCAAGGTTCTACTCACCACTGGTTCCTAGCATTCTCCGGTACGAGAACTCTTGTTTTTGAACCTCAAAAAGAATTTGCGAACTCCCACGTGCTAATAGGTTCTGTTAATTGAGAAATATCCTGCGCTAGCTGCAGGTGCAATATTTGCCGAGGAATTTCGTGAACCCCTTGAGGGGCTCCACAGGGGTCTGCGGCCCACCTGGGATCCGCGACTTACCCTGGGGTCTGCAGCCCATCCTTTGGGAACCAGTTTCACACTTTGTATCCCACGTTGAAGAGTGGTTCTCGTTACAGCGGTGCCTCGTGGGTGTGTCTACCTCGTGAACGTTGGTTACCCCGCGAGGGTGAGACAATATCCCAGGGTGTACCTGGAGTAATGTCTGCCCTGTCTTGTTCCCCTCGTTCCTTCTGTGTCTAGTATCCCTCTAGTCCACTCGTTCCTTCTGTGTCTAGTATCCCTCTAGTCCACTCGTTCCTTCTGTGTCTAGTATCCCTCTAGTCCACTCGTTCCTTCTGTGTCTAGTATCACCCTAGTCCACGCCTTCCTTCTCTGTCTTGTGTCAGAAGGATCTGACGGTGCTACTGCAGGAGAACGTCAGGACAACGTCAGGATGCTAGTTTTCACATGTTTTCTCATTCGTTTGAATACGCAAGTGATGCTGGTGAAGACAGGTTGCTATGTGACTTCTACACACCCCTGACTCTCCTGCCTGCACACCTTCAGCACCGCCATCAGCACCGCCGTCAGCACCGCCCTCAGCACCACCGTCAGCAGCTTAAGTAGTGCTGGTGTAAAGTAAACTAGGGTGTTCCATGGGACCCGCTGGGCACAGGTATCATGTGTTTGCAGTGACGCAAGTGTATTTTCTCTCCAAACATGATTCAAACGTCCTCTCCAACAGAGAGGAGGGGGTGGAGGTCGTCGCGGAGGGAGGGGTAGAGGTAGTCATTGAGGGGAGGGGTAGATGTAGTCATGGAGGGGAGGGGTGGAGGTAGTCATGGAGGGGAAGGGTGAAGGTTGTCATTGAGGTGTGGGGTAGAGAAAGTCATGGAGGGGAGTCGTAGAGGTAGTCATGGAGGGGAGGGGTGGAGGTAGTCGTGGAGGAGAGGGGTAGAGGTAGTTATTGAGGGGAGGGGTGGAGGTAGTCATGGATGGGAGGGGTGGAAGTTGTCATGGAGGGGAGGGGGTGGAGGTTGTCATGGAGGGGAAGGGTTGAGGTTGTCATGGAGGGAAGGGGTGGAGGAGGGGGAAGGTTATTGGAGAGAGGGAAAGGGGGTAAGGGAATAAATAGGAACATTTTACTGTTTTTTGTGTGTGTATTACTTGTAAAAGACTGGTAACTGTACAAGACTGGTAACTGTACAAGACTGGTAACTGTACAAGACTGGTAACTGCATAAGACTGGTAACTGCACAAGACTGGTAACTGTACAAGACTGGTGACTGTACAAGACTGGTAACTGTACAAGACTGGTACTGTACAAGACTGGTAACTGTACAAGACTGGTAACTGTACAAGACTGGTAACTGTACAAGACTGGTGACTGTACAAGACTGGTAACTGCACAAGACTGGTAACTGCAGTGGGAGAGACGGATGGTAAGCTGGCACAAGACTGGTAACTGTACAAGACTGAGTGACGGTAGTAGTCAGAGACTGGTAACTGTACAAGACTGGTGAGCTGTACAAGACTGGTAACTGTACAAGACTGGTAACTGGTATGAGATGGTACTGTCAAGACTGGTAACTGACAAGACTAGGTAACTGACATTTACTGTACGTGGTAACTGACGTACTAAAGACTGGTAACTGTACAAGACTGGTACTGTACAAGACTGGTACCCGGGGTACTTACAAGACTGGTAACTGCAAAGACTGTAACTGCAAGACTGGAACTGTACAAACTGGTACACAAGACTGGTAACTGTACAAGACTGGTGACTGCAAGACTGGTACTTACAAGACTGGTACTGACAAGACTGGTAACTGTACAAGACTGGTACTGTACAAGACGGTAACTGTACAAGACTGGTAACTGACAAGACTGGTAACTGACAAGACTGGTAACTGAAAAGACTGGTACTGCACAAGACTGGTAACTGACAAGACTGGTAACTGTACAAGACTGGTACTGCCAAGACTGGTAACTGTAAGACTGGTAACTGCACAAGACTGGTAACTGACAAGACTGGTAACTGTACAAGACTGGTAACTGCACAAGACTAGGTAACTGTCATGACTGGTAACTGCACAAGACTGGTAACTGCACAAGACTGGTAACTGACAAGACTGGTAACTGCACAAGACTGGTAACTGCACAAGACTGGTAACTGACAAGACTGGTAACTGTACAAGACTGGTAACTGCACAAGACTGGTAACTGCAAGACTGGTAACTGCACAAGACTGGTAACTGAAAGACTGGTAACTGACAAGACTGGTAACTGTACAAGACTGGTAACTGTACAAGACTGGTAACTGACAAGACTGGTACTGACAAGACTGGTAACTGACAAGACTGTAACTGTAAGACTGGTAACTGACAAGACTGGTGACTGCATACAGACTGGTAACTGTACAAGACTGGTAACTGTACAAGACTGGTGACTGTACAAGACTGGTAACTGTACAAGACTGGTAACTGTACAAGACTGGTAACTGCACAAGACTGGTAACTGCACAAGACTGGTAACTGCATAAGACTGGTAACTGTACAAGACTGGTAACTGTACAAGACTGGTAACTGCACAAGACTGGTAACTGTACAAGACTGGTAACTGTACAAGACTGGTAACTGTACAAGACTGGTAACTGTACAAGACTGGTAACTGTACAAGACTGGTAACTGCACAAGACTGGTAACTGTACAAGACTGGTACTTTACAAGACTGGTAACTGACAAGACTGGTAACTGTACAGACTGGTAACTGTACAAGACTGGTAACTGCAAGACTGGTAACTGTACAAGACTGGTAACTGTACAAGACTGGTAACTGTACAAGACTGGTAACTGTACAAGACTGGTAACTGTACAAGACTGGTAACTGTAAGACTGGTAACTGTACAAGACTGGTAACTGTACAAGACTGGTAACTGTACAAGACTGGTAACTGTACAAGACTGGTAACTGCACAAGACTGGTAACTGTACAAGACTGGTAACTGTACAAGACTGGTAACTGTACAAGACTGGTAACTGTACAAGACTGGTAACTGTACAAGACTGGTAACTGTACAAGACTGGTAACTGTACAGCTGGTAACTGCACAAGACTGGTAACTGTACAAGACTGGTAACTGTACAAGACTGGTACTGTACAGACTGGTAACTGACAAGACTGGTACTGAAAGACTGGTAACTGACAAGACTGGTAACTGTACAAGACTGGTAACTGTACAAGACTGTAACTGTACAAGACTGGTAACTGTACAAGACTGGTGACTGTACAAGACTGGTACTGTACAAGACTGGTAACTGTACAAGACTGGTAACTGTACAAGACTGGTAACTGTACAAGACTGGTAACTGTACAAGACTGGTAACTGTACAAGACTGGTAACTGTACAAGACTGGTAACTGCACAAGACTGGTAACTGCATAAGACTGGTAACTGTACAAGACTGGTGACTGTACAAGACTGGTAACTGACAAGACTGGTAACTGTACAAGACTGGTAACTGTAAATAATGAAAACTGGTAACTGTACAAGACTGGTAACTGTACAAGACTGGTAACTGTACAAGACTGGTAACTGTACAAGACTGGTAACTGTACAAGACTGGTAACTGTACAAGACTGGTAACTGTACAAGACTGGTAACTGTACAAGACTGGTAACTGTACAAGACTGGTAACTGTACAAGACTGGTAACTGTACAAGACTGTGCAGTTAGCAGTGCGTTCAGTGTTCGCTGGTCTGTCAGAAATTGTATTCAACATGTTAAAAAGAAACAAACAAATACACATCTGAACAGCTATACTAATGTGTTTTTCTGGAAGTGTCAGAGAAAATACAACAGTAATGTATTGAGCGGGTTGTATGGTGTACATGAGGTGGGTGAACGTGAACACTGGTGCACAGTGTACATCTTTCATTATTTTGAACAGTTATGCACAGCAAAATCTCGGGAAAGAGAGCAGCAGCAGCAGCAGCAGCAGCAGCAGCAGCAGCAGCAGCATCAGCAGCAGCAGCAGCAGCATCAGCAGTAGCAGCACAGCAACAGCAGCAGCAGCAGCAGCAGCAGCAGCAGCAGCAGCAGCAGCAGCAGTAGCAGCAACAGCAACAGCAGCAGCAGCAGCAACAACAACAGAAGCAGCAACAGCAGCAGCAGCAGCAGCAGCAACATCAGCAGTAGCAGCAGCAACAACAGCAGCAGCAACAGCAACATCAGCAGTAGCAGCAACAGCAACGGCAGCAGCACATGTTGTCAGTGTAGAGAGCAGTTAATAGTATTCAGCAAGTGTTAGACAGGAGGGCGCCAGCGGAGACAGTCTGGCGCTGGCTTGTCAGTTGCGTGACTGACTGTAGCCGGGAGACTGGTCACAGCTGGCTTGTCTAAGTTCCCTGACTGACTGTAGCCGGGAGACTGGTCACAGCTGGCTTGTCTAAGTTCCCTGACTGACTGTAGCCGGGAGACTGGTCACAGCTGGCTTGTCTAAGTTCCTGACTGACTGTAGCCGGGAGACTGGTCACAGCTGGCTTGTCTAAGTTCCCTGACTGACTGTAGTCAGTATACTGGTCAGAGAAGCACTCGGCTTCCTGGAATCATTAGCACTGAAAGGTAGTATTATACATGAGGCTGAGTAAAATACTGAGTTGGGCAGGTTAAATACACTGAGTTAGGCAGGTTAAATACACTGAGCTGGGCAGGTTAAATACACTGAGCTGGGCAGGTTAAATACACTGAGCTGGGCAGGTTAAATACACTGAGCTGGGCAGGTTAAATACACTGAGCTGGGCAGGTTAAATACACTGAGCTGGGCAGGTTAAATACACTGAGCTGGGCAGGTTAAATACACTGAGTTAGGCAGGTTAAATACACTGAGCTGGGCAGGTTAAATACACTGAGCTGGGCAGGTTAAATACACTGAGCTGGGCAGGTTAAATACACTGAGCTGGGCAGGTTAAATACGCTGAGCTGGGCAGGTTAAATACACTAAGCTGGGCAGGTTAAATACACTGAGCTGGGCAGGTTAAATACACTGAGCTGGACAGGTTAAATACACTGAGCTGGGCAGGTTAAATACACTGAGCTGGGCAGGTTAAATACACTGAGCTGGGCAGGTTAAATACACTGAGTTGTGTATTTCTCAGTTTATATACACTGAGGCTTGTTTTTCTTAGTACAGTGTTACACTTCCTGGGAGCACCCAGTACAATGTTACTGCCTGGGAGCACCCAGTACAATGTTACTGCCTGGGAGCACCCAGTACATCATTAAACACATACATCGTCAGATGTTAACGTGTGTTAATACGACCCTCGCCTGAACGCTCGTGGTTATCACGACTTCGTCAAAATTCAACGGAGCCTTAAACGTGTTCTATCAGTGTTGTGATCGTAAGTGGCAGAGTGAAGGGGTGGGGGTGGGGATATAATCCCCTCCCAGTGTTCCTCACCCCCGGGAACACAGTCCCCTTTCCCCTTCCCCGTGTACTTCACGCCCTGGAATTTAGTCCCGTTTCTCGTGAACCCAGTGTCCTGTTAGCCAGTCCCGTCCCAAATACCTCAAGACCTGGAAGACTTTCCCATCCCCTTGTACCTCACGCCTGGTAATTGTCCCTTTACCCGTGTACCTTACGCCCGTGAAGACAGTCCTCGCGCCTGGGAAGACAGTCCTCGCGCCTGGGAAGACAGTCCTCGTGCCTGGGAAGACAGTCCTCGTGCCTGGGAAGACAGTCCTCGCGCCTGGGAAGACAGTCCTCGTGCCTGGGAAGACAGTCCTCGCGCCTGGGAAGACAGTCCTCTTGCCTGGGAAGACAGTCCTCGTGCCTGGGAAGACAGTCCTCGTGCCTGGGAAGACAGTCCTCGTGCCTGGGAAGACAGTCCTCGTGCCTGGGAAGACAGTCCTCGTGCCTGGGAAGACAGTCCTCGTGCCTGGGAAGACAGTCCTCGCGTCTGGGAAGACAGTCCTCGTGCCTGGGAAGACAGTCCTCGCGCCTGGGAAGACAGTCCTCGCGCCTGGGAAGACAGTCCTCGTGCCTGGGAAGACAGTCCTCGTGCCTGGGAAGACAGTCCTCGTGCCTGGGAAGACAGTCCTCGTGCCTGGGAAGACAGTCCTCGTGCCTGGGAAGACAGTCCTCGTGCCTGGGAAGACAGTCCTCGTGCCTGGGAAGACAGTCCTCGTGCCTGGGAAGACAGTCCTCGTGCCTGGGAAGACAGTCCTCGGCACTATATCTCAGCCACAGAAACGACATCGGGATTAGTGGATAAGGATGTTGTGATAGTTGAAGTGTATATAAAGTAGATAAATTAGAAAGAAAAAATATAAAACGCTTCCCCTAGGATAAAAAAGAACATGGTACCAGATACAGAACCTGTTTAAGACATAGAGTAGACGATTCAGTTGAGATCCATTCTGATACTAACATTTCGAGTGGATTATGTGGCGTTGATGATAGCAACACAAACTTGAGAACACTGTCGAATCATCGGTAAGTAGCAAATTGTTATATAAACAACTGCTGACAGTTGTGATACCCTGAGACTGCCTCTCAGGAAGATGTGAGACACGGTGTTCTGTTTCTGTCTGTTTCCGAAGACAGGAGTGTTGTCTGTTAATCCTAAGACCATGGCTCCATCACGAAACTCCAGACCACTTGGTAAAGGTTCCATGGGCGCTCACCTCTGATCAAAAGTTGTAGGGAGCGGAAGGGAATGTGGAGCTTTATAACCTCAGAAGTGGCTAAGACAAGGACTTTGGGAAGAGCTGTGGCCGAGTGAAGAGCTAGAGGCCCTGGCGAGGAGATGGCCGAGGCCCCAGTGTGAGGTCTTGAACCTGTGGCCAGAAGCTGATTGGCCCGCTAGGACTGGTCGACTAGCAACTCCATTTTATACTCAAGTTAATATTCCATTGTATTCCCGTCTCAATTACCTTGTATCTTTCCCGGTTATCTTACTATCAGATCCCTTTTTCTTTAGCAAAGTATATTGTTATATAAATGGTAATAAATTGTAATTGAGTGGAATAATGTGCTTACTTTCCCCATCTTAAATTTATTACTCATGGACATAACTGTAAGACAGTAAAACTATATACAGAAGATGAGGTTATGAGTCCCTCAGCCTAGGAGGTGAAGAGCACCGTAGTCGTGAAGATTCTGAAGCAAAGGCAAGAAGACTGGCGCTTATATACTGGCGTCAGGCGGTGAGGGACGCGCAGCAGATGAAGACATAGGCGGGATTCCCCAGTGGAAGTAGGTCATACCTGAGGGACGGGCCAGTAGTAGTAGTTAAGAAGGTTGTGGAGATGTCCTCTGAAACAACACTCCATGATGTTACATGTGTTTAATTCTTCATGTTGTTGGTACTGTATATCATACATGAGGGCTACTCAACTACTATGAGCAAAGGTCCACTTTGACAAGTACCAATGTATGCAAAGGTCCGGATACATTTTTTTTACACGCAATCAGGGTCCAGGGTCTCCAGACTTCCCAGCCCATATGCGGCCAAATTCTTTTTCCAAAATGCCAAAAAAGTCAACTTCATTGCACAAGTGATAATTTCCAATATAAATTATCATTGAATGGAAGAAAATATCACTATTTAGCTATGCTAGAATACTGTATTCCATTCAGATAGAATAATGTATTAATCCCGTTCTTGTGTACCACTTGATCCTGAACGTGGTAACAGCTGTTATTTAACTAAGCTTTCTCCTGAAGTCCGCGGTCCAACTACAACACTCACAAGGTCCGGATTCGGACCGCCAACTGAGCAGCCCTGCCATACATGTACATTATTTATATATTACTGAGTAAGCCCTGCATAATGATCGCTACAATGAAGTGATTATATTTGTGTTGGCTTCACGTATAAAATTTAAATCTTAGTGAATTCACTGGTGTTAAAAACTTTCAAGTTATAGAGAAAATATTTTTAATGTTTAATACAAAATAATAAAAAGGGGTGATATTTTTTGGTGGTTTAATTATTCAAAGTACAAAAAAGGTAATTTCATAATTTTTATTGACAAAAAAAAAACATAAGAATTTGTTTCATGTTTGATTCTAATTTTTTTTAGAATTATCTTAGAATATAGTACAAAATAATGTGAAATTTTGTAATATTCTGCAATATACTTTTTACCCCAAAAGTGATTCCTTATTACCCTTTTCAAAGTGTTGGATTAGAAAACTATTTTCCGGTACGTATCACATGTTAGAGGTATACACGCGTCCTACAGTGTACAGAAACAGTCCAGTCGATCTCATGGCATAACTGTTGGTGTCTCCCCCAGTCCATGGTGTAAGAATGTAGGTCGTTGTTAGCGTTGTTCATCCTCCTACAGGCATATTTATCTTCCTGAAGGCGTGTCTGAGTGTCTCTTCCGGTCTCCCCAAGGTAAAACTTGTCACATCCAGCGCATGGTATGCTGGTCACTCCCGCTGTGCAGGTGATACTGAATCTAGCACTTCTGGTAATCTCTGATAGCTGTAGTGGTAAATACCGCCACATCCACGTTGGATTTACGGATAGTCTGGGCTATTTTGATGGCAGTTTGTCCTGCAGGGAGGACCAGTCGTCTGTATTGGTGTCCGGTATGTATGCGTGTGTTGCAAGAGTGTACAATGTTATGATAACATTATGTTGAGGAGATATTTTCCTGCATAAACTTCCCTCCCACCACATGCTCCAGTAAATAAAAGCATTACTCCAGTAAATAAAAGCTCCCCGTTTATACAGCATTACTCCAGTAAATAAAAATGATGATGTTCAGCATATTCACGTTTATGTAGTCATTATTCAAATGTGTTTACAAGGATATTAAAATTTAAAGTGTGGCTGTCAGTGCGAGATCATGGTACAGTGTACTTGTTGCTATCTCTTATGTCACTTGTGACTTAAAGCGGAGCAGCTGCCACATATCGTTATTATAGACACAAAGTGTTGAAAGTCTGCTTCACTACATGTGTTATATTTGTCGGTGTGATAATAAAGGCGATGATTCACCTGTGTCGTCGTCGGCCGCCTTGTGTCGTCTTCCTGATGTATTGCTCTTCTTCTCAACCTTTCTCAATTTTTGTTAAAAATTTTAATTACATCTTGAACTGAAATTTACTGCTTAACGCCACACACACACACACACACACACACACACACACACACACACACACACACACACACACACACACAAACAAACATCAGAGAAGGTGGGATACCAGGACCCTGGCTCTACCCTACTACCTTCAAATAGGTAATTACAGAGGAACATTAATATGACTGGTTATTACTGTTAGCTCAGCAGACAGTGAAGATGATGAGACTGAGGCAGTAATTATTTGTGAAAGCCCTAGAGCAACAGAGAGGAGGAGAGGAGGAAGAGAAGAAAGAGACATAGGGGTAAGAGCAAGGAAAGAAGAGTAGGAGGAAAATAGAATGATAGAAAAGATCACGGTAGTGTATGAAATAATATTAGTTAGATGTAATTTGTTCGGTGCACAATGTGAGAAAGTTGTCCCCGTGTTCCATAACCCCAGCAGCCTCTACCTCGATGCAGACAAAAGTACTAGTGAAGTGTGGGGATAAAACTCTAATGCAGAATAATATGTATTTATATATGTATGTATCCAGTGGTTCACATGTATGTATACAGTGGTTCACATGTATGTATCCAATGGTTCACATGTATGTATCCAGTGGTTCACATGTATGTATGTATACAGTGGTTCACATGTATGTATGTATACAGTGGTTCACATGTATGTATACAGTGGTTCACTTATATGTATGTATCCAGTGGTATACTTACATCATGGCCACCATTAGACCAGTGGTATACTTACATCATGGCCACCAGTAGACCAGTGGTACACTTACATCATGGCCACCAGTAGACCAGTGGTACACTTACATCATGGCCACCAGTAGACCAGTGGTATACTTACATAATGGCCACCAGTAGACCAGTGGTACACTTACATAATGGCCACCAGTAGACCAGTGGTACACTTACATCATGGCCACCAGTAGACCAGTGGTATACTTACATAATGGCCACCAGTAGACCAGTGGTACACTTACATAATGGCCACCAGTAGACCAGTGGTACACTTACATCATGGCCACCAGTAGACCAGTGGTACACTTACATCATGGCCACCAGTAGACCAGTGGTACACTTACATCATGGCCACCAGTAGACCAGTGGTAGTGAAGGCCACACAAGAGACTTCCATCATTCAAGGAACAAACACTTGCCAAATCATAGTAATGTAAAAAAAAAATAATATATATTTTAATTTCGGCTTATTATTTGATAAGCGTTGTAAATTTTGGATAAAAATATCTCCTGGACTTTAAGGGAAAATGCAAAAACAATCTACAAAGTGTAAGTTTAAAATATTTTCAGGCCTATTAAATTTTTCAGTTTGATACTTTAAATTCTTAGAGTTTTAGAATAGTTTTGATATTCTAAAAAGAGAACTTAATAAAATTAGTAAATTATTGGTTACAAAGTCCACTAAAACAGCGTGTTTCCCTCTCAGTAAAACGCAGAAAGTTTGAAGCTGATCTGCAGAAGCGTTCTCTAATAATCAGACTAACAAAATGTGTACAGGTCAGCCATACTTGCAAACAGTTGCATGAACCTTGACCTTGATATAGTACACGAGCAGTGAAAGTTTGAAGCTTGTCGACTAAGACATTCTGGAATTATGAACCTAAAGTTTGGAGAGGAAAAGAATAAAGAAACAAATTGTCTTGAGAATGTACTAAAGAAGAGAAAGTTGAGAACTCGGGAGATTATCATCATCGTTAAACTTAAACACGCCATAAAAACACGATTTTTTTTTCAGATTTATTTTCTCATTTATATTGTATTTAAAATTCTTCTATAATCTTACAATAAAGAGTATTTGATTTCGATTTGTTTTAAGTCTACTCTGATAAAATTGCCTTAAGAATTGGCTAATTGACATTCACACAGCTCAAAATCATTCATAAACGCTGCAAGTTGCGATACACAGGAGTTTAAAGTTTGAAGCCAAGCAGAAGAATCATTCTCTAGTTATTATCTGGAAAACTGAAATTTATACATCACAAAGTGAATGCCAAGTTTTGTTCCATAAAGCCTAGCAATGGTGAAAGTTTGAAGCTGATCGAGATAGTCATTTTCCAGTTACTGATCTGATTCCAACGATTCCAAGTTTTTTAACAATATTAAATTTTTCAATTTTCAGCTACTGGGACTAAACTTATGGAGTATTCCTTTTCATATAGACCACATTATCATTAATATTTTGAATCCTACCAGGAAAAAGCATTCTTTAAGTATTCAGTGTAAATCAATATCACTATTTATTCAATAAATTGGCTCATTGGGACATCTGGCAGCAACAAAAGAGCGAATCTAGTGACCAGGACACAACGCCAGTGACCAGGACACAACACCAGTGACCAGGACACAACACCAGTGACCAGGACACAACGCCAGTGACCAGGACACAACACCAGTGACCAGGACACAACACCAGTGACCAGGACACAACGCCAGTGACCAGGACACAACACCAGTGACCAGGACACAACGCCAGTGAGTCACGCCACAGTTATGGCAAAACATTTTAGTGATTTTAAGTTGGTTTCCCTTCACCACTTTACTATATTATTTAATTTGTCCACACAAACACACACAAAGAAAACTTAACGAGGTACTAACCAGTTCGTGAGATACATCGCCCATTAAATGGTGAAGCCGTTCAGTGGTAAAGCTAACTTAACCATGATATAACTGGCAGACGTGCACGTGCACGTGCATGTGCACCTGCACGTGCACGAGGTAATCTCACTCTCCACCATCCTCAGATTAGAAGGAATCTTTTTTTTAAATGTTTAAATCCTTGCCACAGAGGATTTTGCAAGTTATCACAGCCATTCCAGCGCTCTGGAAATGGGCTCTACAACTTTGGTCACAGGTTAACTGCACGTGCCAATATTTTCAAGAAAATGCTCTGGTTACTGTACACCCACGTTTAAAATTTGAAGCCGATCGGATAAGGCATTCTCGTGTTATGAGGGAAATATAACGAATCTTTAGAGAAAGAAAAAAAAAATTCTGGCAACCAATTAAAGGTTTCCCCTCAGGGATACCTAAGGATGTATCCTCTGGTTGTGTCTAAGAATATATCCTCTGGTTGTGTCTAAGGATGTATCCTCTGGTTGTGTCTAAGAATGTATCCTCTGGTTGTGTCTAAGAATGTATCCTCTGGTTGTGTCTAAGAATATATCCTCTGGTTGTGTCTAAGAATATATCCTCTGGTTGTGTCTAAGAATGTATCCTCTGGTTGTGTCTAAGAATATATCCTCTGGTTGTGTCTAAGAATATATCCTCTGGTTGTGTCTAAGAATGTATCCTCTGGTTGTGTCTAAGAATATATCCTCTGGTTGTGTCTAAGAATGTAGTCTCTGGTTGTGTCTAAGAATATATCCTTTGGTTGTGTCTAAGAATATATCCTCTGGTTGTGTCTAAGAATATATCCTCTGGTTGTGTCTAAGAATGTATCCTCTGGTTGTGTCTAAGAATATACGTTCTTGTTAAGACTAAAAATGCATCGTGTTGAGCTGACAGCCTCATATGACAGAGGTGCTGACAGCAGATATCTTAGCATCATCAAGAATATGACGGATATCTTAGCACTATCAAGATATAACAGATATCGTAGCACCATACGGGTGTGTGCTGTACGCTGAATAAAGATGTAACGTATTCTTAAGATGCCACACGATGCAGGAAGATAGTTACAAGAAAGACGTATAAATCAAGTGTTATAACAATTACAACTTTAACGATTTATTGTATTAAATAATGAAAATAGAACCTACTCTCATAGTTACATATAAATATTCTCTGTCTCTCTCTCTCTCTCTCTCTCTCTCATAAAGATGGCGTCGTTGAGGCCAGAAATCAGTAAAACCGATCGATCGGAGTTAGGAGGCGGAGCCAGGATCTATGAATAGACCCCGGCAAACACCACTGTACACACACACAAACACACACACACACCTTGGGGCCAGAGCTGTGGCTCGGGGTCAGGAGCTGTGATATGACCCCAGCAACTATATATAGGTAAGTACATACACATAAGATCAGTTTGCGGCCTTCAGAGTCCTGTATATCATACACAAATAACCCGCACATAGAGGAGAGGAGCTTACGACGACGTTTCGGTCCCACTTGGACCATTTATAAAGTCACACTAACAGAAAGGAGAGGAGGAGGCATTATATATAGGCCAGCAGACAGGGACGGGACGTTATTGTGCCTTTTTTTGTTATTCCTGTATATCAACTCCAGCTGGTCGTTACCACAGACATGGAAAGTGACTAATTTTCTATACCACAAAAGCTGAGATGAGTTTCCATGAACATTTTTTTGGGAAACTGAAAAAATGTTAGAATTTAAAGTGAACTCACAGAGTGGAGCAAACACTTTCATTTTGAGAGAAAAAATACGAAGCTTTATGAAGAAAAATGCCCTCAGGGGAAGATGTCACAGGCAGGGTGCCACAAGGATCTGTACTTGCTACGATGTTTTTAATTTACGTAAATAACTTTGCAAATACCTCTACTGAAAAGCAGAGGCACGATGAGTACACTGAGAGAAAACTCATTAAACTTAAGGGGACCAAGATTCTTCAAAATCATTCATGCATAAGGGGGACTGCAAACAAACTACTGGCTGTCTTCAGAAGGAAGCCAAATAAGTTCCTCAAGTCAGTTCCTGATCAGCCAAGCTGTGGGTGCATACGCTGGAATGCGTTCATCGCTCGGCTACAGGCTTTTCCTTTTCCGTTTATCGCAAGTCCCATGCACAGTGGCCTGTACATTCACTACTTTTCTTACCATTCTCCCTCTGTCAAGAAAAGTGTTGTTATTTCTCTCTTTCTCTGTGCTTTCCGCATTTGTCACCCTCAGTTCCTTGAATCGGAAATTTCCACTCTTCGTAATTCGTTCTCCCATTTCATAAACTCTGTCTTCTCACGTCCTAAACGCACTTTCTTCTCTTCCAAACTCTCTACTCCAGTGATATATCCTGTTCTCTGCCTTCCCTATATTTCCAGTCTTTCTTATCTCAACAAGTCTCTCCGTTCCCTAGACATCAGACACACTTTTAACCAAACTATCATCACCCTCTGTAGTAATATAGTTCGTATCTCTCTTCCTGCTATAGATGCCCCTGGTGTCTATTATCTTTCATGCTACTCATCAGTACTTTAGAGAAACAGGCCGTTCTCTTTCTGACAGACTTAAAGAGCACAATTTTTTTTAGACATACCGACACCAATAATGTTTTTTTCTGTCATGTTAGAGATCACAGTCATCCTATTGACTGGTCCTCTGCTAAAACTGTCTGTCCTACTTCTAGCCTTCACAGTCGTCGTCTTGTTGAATCATCCCTTATACACAACTTTCCTTATATGAATCTTAGTAATGGCTTTGTCTCTGTACATGTCTTCCTTTCTCATTACATTGTCAAATGCTCCAAACTTCAGAACACTTGTGACTTGACATAATCCTTTCTTCTCCCTTATCTCTTCTCCTTTCCTTTTTTTTTCCTCATTTCTTTCTTTTTTTCTTTTCTTCTGCCTACTGTGTTGTCCTTCAGTCCCCCTCCCCCCACTGTATTTTTGGTCCTTAGCTCTCCTGCAGTGTTTCTTTTCTTATCCTTAGACTTACCCCACTTCTACTATTATTACTACCACTACTATTGCCCCCCTTCGCTCCCCTTTCTTTCTCTTGTGGCATAAACTACTCACTTTACTTTCAACTACTACTACTACCTCTACTACTACTTCCACTACCAGCTTTACCACTACCACTACTTCTTGTTCTTCCTCTCTTTCTCCCGTCCCTGTCTTCCTCGCCTACATATACTGGCTCACAGACAGTAACGTCCCTATGTGAGGGTTATTTGTGTATTGTTCCGGTATTGTGCCTTTATTGTAAGTGAATGACTTGTATAACTTGAGTGAATGGAGTAATGGAAGAATGATGAAATGTAATGTAGATAAATGCTATGTAATGGAAATGAGAGCAGAGACGATCTAAAAAAACAATTAGTCACCGAAGATCATGCAGATGGATGGTCACTTTCCCATTGATATCTGGTTACTTTCCCCTGACAACTGGTCACTTCACCCTGATAACTGGTCACTTCCCCCGATATCTGGTCACTTTTCCCTGATAACTGGTCACTTTCCTCTGGTGTCTGGTCACTTTCCCCTGATAACTGGTCACTTTCCCCTGATAACTGGTCACTTTCCCCTGATATCTGGTCACTTTTACCTGATAACTGGTAACTTTCCTCTGATATCTGGTCACTTTCCCCTGATAACTGGTCACTTTCCTCTAATGTCTGGTAACTTTCCCCTGATAAATGGTCACTTTCCCCTGATAACTGGTCACTTCCCCCTCATATATGGTCACTTTCCTTGATAGTTCACGTAGATGGTTGTGTAAATTCTGGCTCAGTGTGAAGGTGTTGCTGGCAGCTTCTCTTGAACACCTGTACTGGCCCTCCCAAACGTCTACAAGTGTTTCTACGTGTCATATACGTGTTTTTACATGCTTTATACGTGTCATCTACGTGTTTTCTACATGCTTTATACGTGTTTTCTACATGCGTTATACGTGTTTTCTACATGCGTTATACATGTCATCTACGTGTTTTCTACATGCGTTATACATGTCATCTACGTGTTTTCTACATGCGTTATACATGTCATCTACGTGTTTTCTACATGCGTTATACATGTCATCTACGTGTTTTCTACATGCGTTATACATGTCATCTACGTGTTTTCTACATGCTTTATACATGTCATCTACGTGTTTTCTACATGCGTTATACATGTCATCTACGTGTTTTCTACATGCGTTATACATGTCATCTACGTGTTTTCTACATGCGTTATACATGTCATCTACGTGTTTTCTACATGCGTTATACATGTCATCTACGTGTTTTCTACATGCGTTATACATGTCATCTACGTGTTTTCTACATGCGTTATACATGTCATCTACGTGTTTTATACATGCGTTATACATGTCATCTACGTGTTTTATACATGCGTTATACATGTCATCTACGTGTTTTCTACATGCGTTATACATGTCTTCTACGTGTTTTCTACATGCGTTATACATGTCTTCTACGTGTTTTCTACATGCTTTATACGTGTCATCTACGTGTTTTCTACATGCTTTATACGTGTCTTCTACGTGTTTTCTCCGTGTCACATCTTCCGCTTGGTATTGTGTAGACTTCAACTATACGTTCTTTGTAGAATTTTTTATACCAGCGTACCACTTGTGGCAGTGATGTTATACCAGTGTACCACTTGTGGCAGTGATGGTATACCAGTGTACCACTTGTGGCAGTGATATTATACCATTGTACCACTTGTGGCAGTTATGTTATACCAGTGTATCACTTGTGGCAGTGATATTATACCAGTGTACCACTTGTGGCAGTGATGTTATACTAGTGTACCACTTGTGGCAGTGATGTTATACTAGTGTACCACTTGTGGCAGTGATGTTATACCAGTGTACCACTTGAGGAAGTGGTGTTATTCCAGTGTACCACTTGTGGAATCCAGGTTGTACCAGTGTACCACTTGTGGGGTCGAGGTTGTACCAGTGTACCACTTGAAGCACAGGTTGTACCAGTGTACCACTTGTGGGGTCGATGTTATACCAGTGTACCACTTGAAGCACAGGTTATACCAGTGTACCACTTGAACCACAGGTAATTTAGATAACCTTTACAATCCAAGTGAGGCAGTAAATTGATACTTGATTATCTTCTTCCTCCTCCTGTCTTTCTCTCTTCTCCTCTCCTGCCTCCTTCTCTTCCTCGTTTTAATCCTTCTGTTCCATGTCTGTTTAAGTTATCTACTTCCTCTAGTGCCTCGTCCTTCCCTCAGTTCTCCATCTGTTCTTTCATCTTCTCTTTATCAACGGTTCCAGGGATCGAGTCACAGCTCCTGACCCCGCCTCTTTACTGGTCGCTACTAGGTCCACTCCCTGTTCCATGAGCTTCATCGTACCTCTTCGTAAAGCTATGTATGGATCCTGCCTCCACTACATCAATCTCCATATTGTTCCACTTCCTGACAACTCTATGGCTGAAGAGATACTTCCTAACATCCCTGTGACTCATCTTACTTTTCATCTTCCAGTTGTGACCCCTTGTTGCTGTGTCCCATCTCTCAAACATCCTGTCCCTGTCCACCTTGTTAATTCCTCTCAGTATTTTATACATCGTTATCATGTCCACCCTGTCCCACCTGTCCTCCAGTGTCGTCAGGTCGATTTTCCTTAACCTCTCCTCGTAGGATACACCCCTTAGCTCCGGGACTACTCTTGTTGCAAACCTTTGCACTTTCTCTGATTTACTGACGTGCTTGACCAGGTGTGGGTTCCATACTGGTGCTGCATACTCCAATATGGTCCTGACGTACACAGTGTACAGAGTCTTGAACGATTCCTTACTAAGGTGACAAAACGCTATTCTTAGGTTTGCCAGGCGCCCCTATGCTGCAGCAGTTATTTGGTTGATGTGTACCTCAGGAGATGTGCTCGCAAGATCCTTTTCCTTGAGCGAGATTTGCAGTCTTTGGCCCCCTGCAGTCTTCTTTGACTTTCACCAATCTTCATGACTTTGCACCTGGTGGGGTTAAACTCCAGGAGCCAGTTGTTGGATCAATCTTGCAGTCTGTCCAGATCACTTTGTAGTCCTACCTGATCCTCATCCGCTTGAATTCTCCGCATTAGCTTCACATCGTCTGATAACAGGGACAACTCTGAATCTATTCCTTCCGTCATGTCATTCACATATACCAGAAACAGCACCGGCAATAGGACTGACCCTTGTGGAGCACCGCTCCATGTCTTTGCAATATATACATGTCAGTGACACTGGTCTGTAGTTTAATTCTGCCTGTCTGTCTCCTTTCTTAAAAATTGAGATTATATTTGCTGTCTTCCACACCTTAGTTGTCCTTTTTCGAAAGATGTGTTGAAGATTGTTGTTAGTGGCACACACAGCGCCTCAGGACCCACGGATATATGTTATCCGGTCCCACCGCCTTTTAGGTATCTAGTTCACTTAGCAGCTTTTTCACCTCCTCGGTTGTGTGTATTGTGTCCAGCACTTGTTGGTGTACCTCACCATTTCGGCTTTCTGGAGTCCTTTCTGTCTCCACTGAAAATACTTCCTTAAATCTCGTGTTGAGCTCCTCACATCTCGGTCGTTTCTTGTGATCTCCCTCCTTCCTTGATTACCCGGTGCTTGGCTGGAATTTTCCTCCTGATGTGACTGTACAACAGCTTTGGGATATTTAGATAATAATACATGGTAGTCCTTAATTTAGATCAGAATAGATAGTTATTTCCAACAGACAGTCTGAGTGTGAACTTTCTGCTGTCTTCACATGTACTGTACTCTCTCTCTCTCTCTCTCTCTCATCTATCTATCTCTCTCTCTCTCTCTCTCTCTCTCTCTCTCTCTCTCTCTCTCTCTCTCTCTCTCTCTCCCCTTCCCTCCGTCCCTCTTTCCTTCCCTCCCTCTCTCCCTCCCTGATACATCATCGCCCTGATGGCTCTCACACTATCATCCCCACTTGTCTTCCTCTCTCTCCCCTCTCCCTCTTCCCTCCCTGCCACTCCTTTTGTCTTTTCTCTCTTCTTTTTCACCCTCCGTCTCATCTTTACGAACCCTCACATTGGCAACACCACCATTGTAGTTACTCCTGGTTCCCTCCAGGGGCGCCAGAGTGCAAGCAGGCAGGGAGGCAGGGAGGCAGGGAGGCAGGGAGGCAGGGAGGCAGGGAGGCAGGGGAGGGCACGGGGAAGAGAGAGAGAGAGAGAGTATAAAGACAGTAAGGAGAGAGTGTTATGGTGGAATATACCTCTGGGTGAATACTTTTGTAAGTCAGGCAAACAGTTGTGACTATTGACTTATGACTATTGACTTATGACTATTGACTAATGACTATTGACTTACGAGTATTGACTTAGGCCTGTTGACTCGCGACTGCTGACTCGCGAATATTGACTTGCGACTGTTGGCTTCTAACTATTGACTTACGTGTGTAAGTTAATCATTTGCAAGGTTCTCAAGGGGACTGAGGCTCCTGCAGTGTGCTGCTATAAGAAAGTCTAGCACCGTCGTGCAGATTGTAACGTTTGCTGGCGTTGCTTGCCCACTTGGCTGCCACACGCCTCTCTGCCCTCTACACTGAGAGAAAACACAAAAAAATAGACCCCCTATCTGTCTTCAAGAGGGAATTAGACAGCTGGGCTGTGGTTCGTACTGTGGATTCTTTGTGGAGCAAGCAGTGACAGTTTGGTTGATCAGGCACAGAGCCACCATGCGTCCTGGTCATGGGGGCGTTGACCCCCGGAACTCATTTCAGGTAGACTCCAGGTAGACACTGTCGATATGAGAGGATAATCACTGCATCACTGCCAAAATTAGATGAAAATCACTGCATCACTGCCAACATGAGAGGATAATCACTGCCAACATGAGAGGATAATCACTGCCAACATGAGAGGATAATCACTGCCAACATGAGAGGATAATCACTGCCAACATGAGAGGATAATCACTGCCAACATGAGAGGATACAATTTCAAACTTTAGTCTTTTTTCACATAAAATGTTTTAAATTAGATTTGAAGCTGCTCACTTGACTCAGAGTTTTATTACTGACGTGAAGCACAGCCAGGGAGGGATACCACTTTTATTACTGAATTGAAGCACAGCCAGGGAGGGATACCACTTTTATTACTGATATGAAAGACAGCCAGGGAGGGATACCACTTTTATTACTGACGTGAAGCACAGCCAGGGAGGGATACCACTTTTATTACTGAATTGAAGCACAGCCAGGGAGGTATACCACTTTTATTACTGATATGAAAGACAGCCAGGGAGGGATACCACTTTTATTACTGACGTGAAGCACAGTCAGGGAGGGATACCACTTTTATTACTGACGTGAAGCACAGTCAGGGAGGGATACCACTTTTATTACTGACGTGAAGCACAGTCAGGGAGGGATACCACTTTTATTACTGACGTGAAGCACAGTCAGGGAGGGATACCACTTTTATTACTGACTGATGTATATATATATATATATATGTCGTGCCGATTAGGTAAAACTTGCGATTTTGGCTTAAATAGCAACGCTTACCTTGCCATATAAGACAAGCAAAAATTTGTGTATGCAATAATTTCGCAAAAATCAATCTGAACCTAACGAAAAAATATATTTCATTGTGTTTGTTTATTATTAAATTATTGTAAACGTATCTAAAATATATTTAGTTGGGTTAGGCTAAATTAAATTGCGCTTGTAAGTTTTCAAAGTTTCTCTTGGTACAAAATTATAAATTTTTACATTAACATAAATGAAAAAAATATATCTTTAAAAATATAAGAGAAAATTTTAGAAAGAACTTAATTTTAAAGGAGTTCTTGCTAATTGACCAGTTTTACCTAATCGGCACTACTTATATATATATATATATATATATATATATATATATATATATATATATATATATATATATATATAATGGGGTCCCCATCAGCCGCCATACAAGGAGGGAAAGAAACCATCCGGTGTGACCGCAGGCACATAGAGGTGACAATCCAGGAGAGGGAGGTTACATTCGAACACCAGCAGGTATAGGAAGCTTTACAAGACGAGGGTTCCCCACTTCTCTGTTGTGCAGACACCACAGTCTAAGCTGCGTTGTCACGAGTATGATGAATACAAAATACGTAATGCAGGGTGAGTTCTTCACTCGACTCAACATGGAGACTCGTCAAAGGAAGTATGGAATGCACATCATGTAAAGCTGGATCCCTAAGTGAACTACAGGGTTCAGTAAACAAACTCCATTGTGGGTTTAGCGCTTAGTTATGATTACAATAATAATAACCAGGAAGCACAGCATAGAAGAATTGGATCAGGAATTAATCTGGTAGCCATACTAGAGCATGAAATGGAATAATGCCGCATGCAAGAGGAGCATTGTCCACCGATTCACCCATTGTTACAGTGAGAGAGCACATGAAGAATGTCTAGCACCCTCAGAGCTTCTTCTGGGAGATCCACGTCAGGCAACGACCAAACATTCCCAAAAAATATCAGTTGCTTTCTGCTTAAATGGAAGGACAACACCATGGCCTATCACATGGTGTTGTCGAACCCAGGACCGGTTAAAATAAACATCCACTGTATTTCAAGTAGGAACAGGTAGCCCACTCGGTGAAGTTATCCACTGCCGC
This sequence comes from Cherax destructor, assembly GCA_009830355.1. NCBI lineage: Eukaryota > Metazoa > Arthropoda > Malacostraca > Decapoda > Parastacidae > Cherax > Cherax destructor. The sequence goes on along the minus strand of WNWK01006222.1, from coordinate 81,192 downwards.
TGAAATAGGTGACAGGCTACTTCAGGAGCAGACACTGTTCAGTACATCGCAAAATCGTCTACATATAGGAGTCTTTGACATCATCACTGACCACACTATCCATGGCTGTAATAAAACCAGTGATGTTTAAAATACTGCCCTGAGGGACCTCTCTCCCGTCTTCGGGGAAAAACTCCGCGAGTAGCACAGTGAAGGACCGTACGAGCGGGTGAAGGACCGTACGAGCGGGTGAAGGACCGTACGAGCGGGTGAAGGACCGTACGAGCGGGTGAAGGACCGTACGAGCGGGTGAAGGACCGTACGAGCGGGTGAAGGACCGTACGAGCGGTCCTTCAACGATCTGTTAACTATTGGAGAAACCAGAACAGATGCTCCGCGGTTCCATAGTATCGAGACATGCAAAGAATACCAAACCTCCACGTTGTTGCATTGGCTTTCTCCAGATCAAAGAAGACTGTTAAGGTATTAAGACATCTGGCAAAACCTTCCTAGATGTCACCAGCCAGCTGAACCAGAGGAATGTGCAGAACCCAAATTGCAGCGACACGATGCAGCCTCTCTTCTCTAAATACCAGACGAGACGAATATTCAACATCCTTTCCAAACAACTTGCAGACAGAGAACGCTAAAAAGATCGGGAGATTGGTATTGGGATAACCAGAACAACAGACTACCGCCAACTATGAGAAAGCACCCCACTTATCCATATAAAATTATATGTAATCAACAAAAATGTTAAGAAAGAAGGAGAAAGGTGCTTCAACATGTCATAATGGACACCATCCTCCCCCGGCCCCATGGAGGGTGATGTCGACAATGTAGACACCAATTCGCCCATTCCTAACAGGAGATGACAAGCTTCCCCAGTGTCCTTCACAGTGGTCAAGGAGACGGTCTCCTCAAGTCTCCAGGCCTGGAACTCAAGACTGCAGCTCCCGACTCTTGAAACAGAGAAGCCCTTAGCAAAAATGTTGGACAGGTGAGAAGGGTGATGACACCACCTGTCCATGATGGAGAAGGCTGCGTACTGGACACAGAGTGCTTTCCAGACATCTTTTTGATATTACGCCATAACTGTCCAGAATATGACGGGTGTGTATGTAACGAACGTACTCCTAACACTTCTGAGCACCCTCAATATGATGGCCAGCACTCGCTGGTATATCAGCTTTTTAACCAGTAAATAGTCCCTGAAGCGATTCTAGGCCACACTTACTCTGTAAGTGCTTCTTACAGTCTTTTTTTTTTCACCAAAGAACTGGCAGAAGGACCCTGAAGCCCCTAGACCAAAGAATGGTAACCTCCGCCGCCCCCAGGACAACACTAACGAAGTGGTCTTAAGCACCCTGCATATTGTAAAAATCACCAAGGTCACAAGAGACCTTTCTCAAGCTTCAAAGAGCTGTCAATCCCCGACCTGCAGCTTACCCCTCGGAGAGCGGTTCAAAGGTTCCTTCCGCCTCCAGGATAGGCTTAGCGAAAAGTGATCTTTGTGTTAGAGGTGTGCTTCAGTATGTTAGTATGAGGAAGTTCAGCAACACGCACGCTGCACTGAGCGTTCAGAGTCCTGAAGCACAGGCAACATCAATAATATGCCAGTAATGATGGTAAAAGAATCAATGATTGAATTACAAGACTGATGTTAATACATGTTTGATACACTCCCTGCCTCTCACGCTGCCTCCGCCCTGCCTGCCTCTCACACTGCCTCCACCCTGCCTGCCTCTCACGCTGCCTCCGTCCTGCCTGCCTCTCACGCTGCCTCCGCCTGCCTGCCTCTCACGCTGCCTCCGCCCTGCCTGCCTCTCACGCTGCCTCCGTCCTGCCTGCCTCTCACGCTGCCTCCGCCCTGCCTGCCTCTCACACTGCCTCCGCCCTGCCTGCCTCTCACACTGCCTCCGCCCTGCCTGCCTCACACTGCCTCCGCCCTGCCTGCCTCTCACCTGCCTCCACCTGCCTGCCTCTCACACTGCCTCCGCCCTGCCTGCCTCTCACACTGCCTCCGCCCTGCCTGCCTCTCACACTGCCTCCGCCCTGCCTGCCTCTCACGCTGCCTCCGCCCTGCCTGCCTCTCACACTGCCTCCACCCTGCCTGCCTCTCACACTGCCTCCACCCTGCCTGCCTCTCACACTGCCTCCGCCCTGCCTGCCTCTCACACTGCCTCCACCCTGCCTGCCTCTCACACTGCCTCCACCCTGCCTGCCTCTCACACTGCCTCCGCCCTGCCTGCCTCTCACACTGCCTCCACCCTGCCTGCCTCTCACACTGCCTCCACCCTGCCTGCCTCTCACACTGCCTCCACCCTGCCTGCCTCTCACACTGCCTCCCCCTGCCTGCCTCTCACACTGCCTCCACCCTGCCTGCCTCTCACACTGCCTCCACCCTGCCTGCCTCTCACACTGCCTCCACCCTGCCTGCCTCTCACACTGCCTCCACCCTGCCTGCCTCTCACACTGCCTCCACCCTGCCTGCCTCTCACACTGCCTCCACCCTGCCTGCCTCTCACACTGCCTCCACCCTGCCTGCCTCTCACCTGCCTCCACCCTGCCTGCCTCTCACACTGCCTCCCCCTGCCTGCCTCTCACACTGCCTCCACCCTGCCTGCCTCTCACACTGCCTCCACCCTGCCTGCCTCTCACACTGCCTCCACCCTGCCTGCCTCTCCACTGCCTCCACCCTGCCTGCCTCTCACACTGCCTCCACCCTGCCTGCCTCTCACACTGCCTCCACCCTGCCTGCCTCTCACACTGCCTCCACCCTGCCTGCCTCTCCACTGCCTCCACCCTGCCTGCCTCTCACACTGCCTCCACCCTGCCTGCCTCTCACACTGCCTCCACCCTGCCTGCCTCTCACACTGCCTCCACCCTGCCTGCCTCTCACACTGCCTCCACCCTGCCTGCCTCTCACACTGCCCCCCCTCCCTCCTGCCTGCCTCTCACACTGCCTCCACCCTGCCTGCCTCTCACACTGCCTCCACCCTGCCTGCCTCTCACATGCCTCCCCCTGCCTGCCTCTCACACTGCCTCCACCCTGCCTGCCTCTCCACTGCCTCCACCCTGCCTGCCTCTCACACTGCCTCCACCCTGCCTGCCTCCACACTGCCTCCACCCTGCCTGCCTCTCACACTGCCTCCACCCTGCCTGCCTCTCACACTGCCTCCACCCTGCCTGCCTCTCACACTGCCTCCACCCTGCCTGCCTCTCACACTGCCTCCACCCTGCCTGCCTCTCACACTGCCTCCACCCTGCCTGCCTCTCACACTGCCTCCACCCTGCCTGCCTCTCACACTGCCTCCGCAATGCCTGCCTCTCACACTGCCTCCACCCTGCCTGCCTCTCACACTGCCTCCACCCTGCCTGCCTCTCACACTGCCTCCACCTTACAACCAGTATATGCTCCAGCTTAACACCGCCACTAAGTCGGATGTACAAAAATGATGATATTTTCACAATGGCAGCAATAAAGGCAGCTTGGTGCTGCCATCACTGGCACACTGGCACTGTCATGGTGCTACCATAACTGCCACACTGGCACTGCCATGGTGCTGCCATCACTGCCACACTGGCACTGCTATGGTGCTGCCATCACTGCCACACTGACACTACCATGGTGCTGCCATCACTGCTACACTGGCACTGCCATGGTGCTGCCATCACTGCCACACTAACAGTGCCATGGTGCTGCCATCACTGCCACACTGACACTGCCATGGTGGTGCCATCACTGCCACACTTACACTGTCATGGTGCTGCCATCAGTGCACCACCTCCCATGGTGGGAGGAGCGTGCACCACTTCTTATGGTGGGAGGAGCGTACACCACCTCCCATAGTAAGAGGAGCGTGCACCACCTCCCATGGTGGGAGGGACGTGCACCACCTCCCATGGTAAGAGGAGCGTGCACCATCTCCCATGGTAAGAGGAGCGTGCACCACCTCCCATGGTAATAGGAGCGTGCACCACCTCCCATAGTAAGAGGAGCGTGCACCACCTCCCATGGTGGGAGGAACGTGCACCACCTCCCATGGTAAGAGGAGCGTGCACCACCTCCCATGGTGGGAGGAGCGTGCACCACCTCCCATGGTAATAGGAGCGTGCACCACCTCCCATGATGGGAGGAACGTGCACCACCTCCCATGGTAAGAGGAGCATGCACCACCTCCCATGGTGGGAGGAGCGTGCACCACCTCCCATGGTAAGAGGAGCGTGCACCACCTCCCATGGTGGGAGGAACGTGCACCACCTCCCATGGTAAGAGGAGCATGCACCACCTCCCATGGTGGGAGGAGCGTGCACCACCTCCCATGGTAAGAGGAGCATGCACCACCTCCCATGGTGGGAGGAGCGTGCACCACCTCCCATGGTGGGAGGAGCATGCACCACCTCCCATGGTAAGAGGAGCGTGCACCACCTCCCATGGTAAGAGGAACGTGCACCACCTCCCATGGTAAGAGGAGCGTGCACCACCTCCCATGGTAAGAGGAGCGTGCACCACCTCCAATGGTAAGAGGAGCGTGCACCACCTCCCATGGTAAGAGGAACGTGCACCACCTCCCATGGTAAGAGGAACGTGCACCACCTCCCATGGTAAGAGGAGCGTGCACCACCTCCCATAGTAAGAGGAGCGTGCACCACCTCCCATGGTAAGAGGAGCGTGCACCACCTCCCATGGTAAGAGGAACGTGCACCACCTCCCATGGTGGGAGGAGCATGCACCACCTCCCATGGTAAGAGGAGCATGCACCACCTCCCATGGTGGGAGGAGCGTGCACCACCTCCCATGGTGGGAGGAGCATGCACCACCTCCCATGGTAAGAGGAGCATGCACCACCTCCCATGGTGGGAGGAGCGTGCACCACCTCCCATGGTGGGAGGAGCATGCACCACCTCCCATGATAAGAGGAGCGTGCACCACCTCCCATGGTGGGAGGAGCGTGCACCACCTCCCATGGTGGGAGGAGCGTGCACCACCTCCCATGGTGGGAGGAGCATGCACCACCTCCCATGGTAAGAGGAGCATGCACCACCTCCCATGGTGGGAGGAGCGTGCACCACCTCCCATGGTGGGAGGAGCGTGCACCACCTCCCATGGTGGGAGGAGCATGCACCACCTCCCATGGTAAGAGGAGCATGCATCACCTCCCATGGTGGGAGGAGCGTGCACCACCTCCCATGGTGGGAGGAGCATGCACCACCTCCCATGGTAAGAGGAGCATGCACCACCTCCCATGGTAAGAGGAACATGCACCACCTCCCATGGTGTGGACATCAGTGTACCCCTCAACTTGCCCATGGTGGGGTATTATGTGGGTTACATTATAACAGTTATCAAGTATCTCATAAGAGGATCTTTAAGAGATTATCTGAACTCATTTTTTTTCTTCTTTCAACTTTACGTTTTCATTTCTCTCATAACTCGAGAACGCCTCATTAACTCGTCTTCAAATTTTCAACATCTGTGTACGACAACTAGGACCAAATTCTTTAAACAACTGGCATGTTCACGTGTCCTATGACTGAAGTTGTTGAACTCATTCTTGTCTTCAAGGAATGTCTTTGATAACTTGCAGAAGCTTCAGCGGTGGAGCTTCAAACCTTCACAAAATATGCAGAAAAAATCGACAACGGTGGAGAGTGAACTTCAGCAGTGTAGAAGCAGAGTTGAACATTGTTTGTGTAAAAATAGTGTGAAATTTTTATTCCCCGTTGAATCCAGTTCAATGATTTTTTAGTTTACCTCTTCTGAAGGTGTTCCTCTTGTGAATGTGTTCGTCTTGTGAAGGTGTTCCTCTTGTGAAGGTGTTCGTCTTGTGAAGGTGTTCGTCTTGTGAAGGTGTTCGTCTTGTGAATGTGCTCGTCTTGTGAAGGTGTTCGTCTTGTGAAGGTGTTCGTCTTGTGAAGGTGTTCGTCTTGTGAATGTGCTCGTCTTGTGAAGGTGTTCGTCTTGTGAAGGTGTTCGTCTTGTGAAGGTGTTCGTCTTGTGAAGGTGTTCGTCTTGTGAATGTGTTCGTCTTGTGAAGGTGTTCAGTATATAAAGACTGACGCATCTTAGGGTCAGGATAGTACTTATTAAGTGTCGTTTACGTGATGACAAATTTGTTGATGTGGTAAAACAGGTAAAAGAATACTTTGGAATCTATCCCATGACTGGAGAATGACTCTTCTGATCGGCTTTAAACTTTCATACCTGTTGTTGTCTCCTCAATTCACGCTGCCTCTGGCTGCCATAAAACCCATTTTACCAATTTTATTGAATAACCCGGTGATTTGTTTATTTTTAATCTGTGAGAACCACGTCTGTGAGAACCACGTCTGTGAGAACCACGTCTGTGAGAACCACGTCTGTGAGAACCACGTCTGTGAGAACCACGTCTGTGAGAACCACGTCACTAGTCACTGTGATCCTTCATAACTTATTATCGTCTTTACTTGTGTCATTATTGATTTCTGGAATTTTTCCAGGAACTTCCGGCGTAAAAATAGAGATGAAATAAAGTGTTGAAGATTGTATAATAATAGTTTATGTGAGAGTGAAGTGATCTGAGTAACTTTAATCTGTACTCACCTTCATCTTCCTATATACATTTTTGGGTTGGAATTTGATTCCCTCGCGACTTTAATTTCATTATCGACTTCAAAATTTGAACAGTCTTGTATATTAGTAAAAAAGTCAGGTATTTTTAATAGTGTTGCCACTTTTATTCTCAAAATGGTATAATATTATTTTAGCTTATTGCATTGTTTTGTGTTGCTGCTGGACTTGTGTTTCTTTGTATTGAATGTGGATACCTCCTGTGCCACAGACGCTATATGACCCCTACGAATTTAGCGCTTTCCTTTGATTAAAGAATTACATCAATCTTCAGTAGCTTATCCATCGTTTGAGATGGAATGTGTCATGGGTTTAGGCGGTTGAATTCTGTGCAATAACTGGAAAATGCATCTTCCGGCAGGCTTTAAACTTTCGTGTTGATGTATTTTCCTCAAAGTCATTATGTGACACTTTTATTAATGGAATAATTATCCATGAAATAACTGATGAACTTCTCTCATGGTCAGAAGTAAGTCACAGTATTTGTTATTATTTAGTTATGCTGTATTGTAAATCATCTTAATGGTCATTTATGTATCTATAACATCTATGTTCTGTCAAGACTATTATTAAAAAAATGTATGTTATGTAAACTTACATAAAACTTATTTACTTACTTGCTTACTAACTTATGTTACTTTTTTTAAAAAGTGGTCAGTCTTACTTGAAGAGAGAAGTTTGGCTTGTGTAGGTCCCACTTTGTTTCTTTTGGATCCTGCAAAACATTAAATTATAGCTTTTCATGGGGTAATTTCTGAGTGTCGCATCTGATTACCTTCAAGACTTCCAGGCTGGTAACTTAATAATGCGACTTCAAGTTTATGGTGCTGGTGTGTGTATTGGGACAGTGGTCGTTTGTGTCTCTTTGAAGGTTTGTACTATAGTCAGACTGTGTGATATATTAGTGGTTTAGGAACATACTTGAGTAAACACTAGCATATATTTATTACAAAACGTTCTGGGACTTTGATCACTTCTGACATACAGAGGTTAAAAAGGCAGTATATATAGATGGAGAGTGAGGTGTGACACATGGTGACCCGAACAATGCCATATTGGGACGAGGACTGCTACACAATGTGATCATGTGACTCCTTAGGAGTCACATTCTTCAGGTCACCATGCGTCACCATGCGATATATATATATATATATATATATATATATATATATATATATATATATATATATATATTTTTTTTTTTTTTTTTTTTCCACAAGTCGGCCGTCTCCCACCGAGGCAGGGTGACCCAAAAAGAAAGAAAATCCCCAAAAAGAAAATACTTTCATCATCATTCAACACTTTCACCACACTCATACATAATCACTGTCTTTGCAGAGGCGCTCAGATACGACAGCTGAGAAAAGTCCCTCCCAGCTGTCACTATCCCAGACCCCTCCTTTAAAGTGCAGGCATTGTACTTTCCATTTCCAGGACTCAAGTCCAACTAAATAAATTAACTGGTTTTCCTGAATCCCTTCACAAAATGTTACCCTGCTCACACTCCAACAGCTCGTCAGGTCCCAAAAACCATTCGTCTCCATTCCATCATATCTAACACGCTCACACATGCTTGCTGGAAGTCCAAGCACCTCGCCCACAAAACCTCCTTTACCCCCTCCCACCAACCTTTTCTAGGACGACCCCTACCCCGCCTTCCTTCCCCTACAGATTTATACGCTCTCCAAGTCATTCTACTTTGATCCATTCTCTCTAAATGACCAAACCACCTCAACAACCCCTCTTCAGCCCTCTGACAAATACTTTTAGTAACTCCACACCTCCTAATTTCCACATTCCGAATTTTCTGCATAATATTTACACCACACATTGCCCTTAGACAGGACATCTCCACTGCCTCCAGCCTCCTCCTCGCTGCAGCATTTGCAACCCATGCTTCACACCCATATAAGAGTGTTGGTACCACTATACTTTCGTACATTCCCTTCTTTGCCTCCATGGATAACGTTTTTTGTCTCCACAGATACCTCAATGCACCACTCACCTTTTTTCCTTCATCAATTCTATGGTTAACCTCATCCTTCATAAACCCATCCGCTGACACGTCAACTCCCAAATATCTGAAAACATTTACTTCTTCCATAATCCCTCTCTCCAATGTGATATCCAATTTTTCTTTATTTAAATCGTTTGATACTCTCATCACCTTACTCTTATCTATGTTCACTTTCAACTTTCTACCTTTACATACATATATATATATATATTTTTTTTTTTTTTTTTTTTTTTTTTCAACAAGTCAGCCGTCTCCCACCGAGGCAGGGTGACCCAAAAAGAAAGAAAATCCCCAAAAAGAAAAAACTTTCATCATCATTCAACACTTTCACCACACTCATACATAATCACTGTCTTTGCAGAGGAGCTCAGATACTACAGCTGAGAAAAGTCCCTCCCAGCTGTCACTATCTCAGACCCCTCCAGTATTTTAAAATACCAATTTTATTGATGAAATTTGGATATTTGTTTCCTTATTTGACTTGTGATCGCCTCTTCTGATTCCTTTCAAATCTTCAGCGCTAATATTTAACTGCATTATCAACTTATGCCGCACTCTGCACTATTCCACTGATGCGCTGGAGACTGGGTTTATCAGATGGTGCAGCAACTGAAATACATCCAGCTAAGTAAGTACTCAACTTAGAGAAATTTATTATGTGAGTCTCTTTGTTTAGATGGGAAACTTAGGAGCGAGATTGTCTTCTGCAAGAACACTACAGTCACCTCCAGTCATTATATAGCGCTCATCATCTCTCCAGCATTGTATTCCGATCATTATCTCTTGGTCTTTAGTTCGTAATCATTATCTCGCGATCATTATCTCGTGGTCATTATCTCTGGATGATTATCTTTTGATCATTATCTCGCGATTACTACCTGGTATTCATTACCCGGTGGTCGTTACCATCACCTGGGTGAATTACGGAGTTACGTTACCATCACCTGGGTGAATTACGGAGTTACGTTACCTTCACCTGGGTGAATTACGGAGTTACGTTACCTTCACCTGGGTGAATTACGGAGTTACGTTACCATCACCTGGGTGAATTACGGAGTTACGTTACCATCACCTGGGTGAATTACGGAGTTACGTTACCATCACCTGGGTGAATTACGGAGTTACGTTACCATCACCTGGGTGAATTACGGAGTTACGTTACTTTCACCTGGTGAATTACGGAGTTACGTTACCATCACCTGGGTGAATTACGGAGTTACGTTACCATCACCTGGGTGAATTACGGAGTTACGTTACCATCACCTGGGTGAATTACGGAGTTACGTTACTTTCACCTGGGTGAATTAGGAAGTTACCTCACCACACACTGACCGCCTCCTTAACACACCAAAATCAACATCTTACAATTGATTTGAAGAATCAACAGCACTCGACTTGTGACCTACCTGAGACCAGTGAAGATCGTTCTTTTTACCCTTCTTCCATTCCCTTACCTTACCTTCCCTACCCTTCACTACCCTACGTTTCCCTTCCCCAACCTCCCCGCAGGCCGACTTGAGGCCAGACTTTGTTGTGGTTCAGTTTCTGCTAAGAGCTCCACTTTCCTTTCTGACACTTGTGCTGGGACGGCAGTACGTGGCTCCCTCCACCTGACTGACACTTGGTGCTGGGACGGCAGTACGTGGCTCCCTCCACCTGACTGACACTTGGTGCTGGGACGGCAGTACGTGGCTCCCTCCACCTGACTGACACTTGGTGCTGGGACGGCAGTACGTGCCCTCCACCTGACTGACACTTGGTGCTGGGACGGCAGTACGTGGCTCCCTCCACCTGACTGACACTTGGTGCTGGACGGCAGTACGTGGCTCCCTCCACCTGACTGACACTTGGTGCTGGACGGCAGTCGTGCTCCCTCCACCTGACTGACACTTGGTGCTGGACGGCAGTTCGTGGCTCCTCCACCTGACTGACACTTGTGCTGGACGGCAGTACGTGGCTCCCTCCACCTGACTGACACTTGTGCTGGACGGCAGTACGTGGCTCCTCCACCTGACTGACACTTGTGCTGGACGGCAGTACGTGGCTCCTCCACCTGACTGACACTTGGTGCTGGACGGCAGTACGTGGCTCCTCCACCTGACTGACACTTGGTGCTGGACGGCAGTTCGTGGCTCCCTCCACCTGACTGACACTTGTGCTGGACGGCAGTACGTGGCTCCCTCCACCTGACTGACACTTGTGCTGGACGGCAGTACGTGGCTCCCTCCACCTGACTGACACTTGTGCTGGGACGGCAGTACGTGGCTCCCTCCACCTGACTGACACTTGGTGCTGGGGTGGCAGTACGTGGCTCCCTCCACCTGACTGACACTTGGTGCTGGGACGGCAGTACGTGGCTCCCTCCACCTGACTGACACTTGTGCTGGGACGGCAGTACGTGGCTCCCTCCACCTGACTGACACTTGGTGCTGGGACGGCAGTACGTGGCTCCCTCCACCTGACTGAGAGGGAAGAAGACCAGGACAAGGTCACAGGAGGGAAGGGGACCAGGACAAGGTCACAGGATGGAAGGGGACCAGGACAAGATCACAGGAGGAAGGGACCAGGACAAGGTCACAGGATGGAAGGGGACCAGGACAAGGTCACAGGAGGGAAGGAGACCAGAATAAGGTCACAGGAGGGAAGGGGACCAGGACAAGGTCACAGGATGGAAGGGGACCAGGACAAGATCACAGGATGGAAGGGGACCAAGACAAGGTTACAGGATGGAAGGGGACCAGGACAAGGTCACATGATAGAAGGGGACCAGGACAAGGTCACAGGATGGAAGGAGACCAGGACAAAGTCACAGGATGGAAGGAGACCAGGACAAGGTCACAGGAGGGAAGGGGACCAGGACAAGGTCACAGGATGGAAAGAAGACCAACACAAGGTTACAGGATGGAAGGGGACCATCAACCTGTGGGTGTTGTATTGCACCTGTGTCTTGGTCATCAACCTGTGGGTGTTGTGTTGCACATGTGTCTTAGTCATCAACCTGTGGGTGTTGTTTGCACATGTGTCTTGGTCATCAACCTGTGGGTGTTGTGTTGCACATGTATCTTAGTCATCAACCTGTGGGTGTTGTGTTGCACATGTGTCTTAGTCATCAACCTGTGGGTGTTGTGTTGCACATGTGTCTTAGTCATCAACCTGTGGGTGTTGTGTTACACCTGTGTCTTGGTCATCAACCTGTGGGTGTTGTGTTGCACATGTGTCTTGGTCATCAACCTGTGGGTGTTGTGTTGCACATGTGTCTTAGTCATCAACCTGTGGGTGTTGTGTTGCACATGTGTCTTAGTCATCAACCTGTGGGTGTTGTGTTGCACATGTGTCTTAGTCATCAACCTGTGGGTGTTGTGTTGACATGTGTCTTGTCATCAACCTGTGGGTGTTGTGTTGCACATGTGTCTTGGTCATCAACCTGTGGGTGTTGTGTTGCACATGTGTCTTGGTCATCAACCTGTGGGTGTTGTGTTGCACATGTGTCTTGGTCATCAACCTGTGGGTGTTGTGTTACACATGTGTCTTGGTCATCAACCTGTGGGTGTTGTGTTGCACATGTGTCTTAGTCATCAACCTGTGGGTGTTGTGTTACACATGTTTCTTGGTCATCAACCTGTGGGTGTTGTGTTGCACATGTGTCTTAGTCATCAACCTGTGGGTGTTGTGTTACACATGTTTCTTGGTCATCAACCTGTGGGTGTTGTACACCATCAATGATATCATCTTTCTCTTCTTAACATTACTCTCCTTAATCTATCTTTTTATTTATTTCTTTTTCTGTCCTTCCCCTCCTCTCCTTCTCCTCCTTCCTTCCTTCCTTCCTTCCTTCCTTCCTTCCTTCCCCTCCTCCTCGTCCTCCTTATTGGTCGTCCCTGGAGGCAACAGTTTAAACTTCAAGCTGAACATTTTTCCCCAGTTTGCTGCCAAATGAGACGTAAACTGCCTCACCTGCAACCTTAAAATGCCTCACTGTTTTTCCACTGATTTGCAAGTGTTTATGTTTTTTCACATTGTTGTAATTATTAAGCTGTGTTTTTGTTCCACATCTTGGCCTCGACTCTTAACCTCCTCTCTAATTATCGTATCTTTTTATAAAGCCGTGTATTGCTTCTGCTTGTGCTGTGTCGCACTCGAGTGCTGTGAGGCCATCCGAGTGCTTGTTACCAGTCATGTGTGTGTGTTGAGTTTCTATTTGTGTCCTTGCATCGCCCTCAATTACGACATCTCCACTGCCTCCAGCCTCCTCCTTGTTGCAACATTCACCACCCATGCTTCACTCCCATATAAGAGTGTTGCTGCCGCCTTACTCTCATACATTCCACTTTTTGCCTCCATGGATAACGTTCTTGGTCTCCACAGATACCTCAATGCGTCTCTCACCTTTTTCTCTCTTCAGTTCTACGGTTCACGTTGTCTTTCATAGACATCTTTCAGTAACTTTCCAACTATCCCATACACTTGCAACATCTGCCACATAGCTCTTTTATCCACACTATCAGCTAATATGTATCATGATAATATATATCTGGAAAGTGCTTGAGGGTCTGGTCCTAAACCTGCACACTGTCGTAACAGCATACTGGAGGGAGAGATATGAGAGGAAGTGTAAAATAAACCCAGTGAAAAGTTGGGGGCGCCGTGGGCACAATAAGAGAACAATGTATCAACATCCGTGGCCCAATCCTATTCAACATTTTACCACAATATATCAGAATCATTGCTTGGATAAGTGTAGAAGTCTTCAAAAAGGCTGGACTAATGCAGTAGAAAAGCTCTCGAAATTCATCAAAGGTATATCAAATGTATTACGCCTCTATGTAAAATAAAACTCACACACTATTGTAAAAGTAACACAATATGTAAGTACTAGGCAGCCTTGCCATCCATTATACTGATTTCAAAATGCTGTTATATAAATATGCAAATATCTGGAATCATTATATACCATGTACGATGATCTATATATTTATATATAATTACTTCAGCTTCGTCTTGTATATCTGCCGGGCTGTATACCTGCCAGGCTGTATACCTGCCAGGCTGTATACCTGCCAGTCTGTATACCTGCCAGGCTGTATACCTGCCAGGCTGTATACCTGCCAGGCTGTATACCTGCCAGGCTGTATACCTTACAGGCTGTATACCTGCCAGGCTGTATACCTGCCAGGCTGTATACCTGCCAGGCTGTATACCTGCCGGGCTGTAGGCTATCCCTCACCCATTGATCATATAAATTTAGAAAGGCCAACAGCGTGAAAATCTAAGCAGGTATACCACTGTCAACCATGTACGGAAGAAGAGTATATATTCATTACACTAGATTAATACTACTAGTAAAGTATTTCACTCAGATTTCAGTTAAAATGTTGAAGGTTGGAGGAGGAGTGTCACTTGTGGCAGTGTTGACGTGGCACTTGTAAACAGGTGGTAAATTATTTGACAGGTGTTTGCCTTGCACCGGCCGAGAGACACATATCACACCAATTTGCTGGACGCTGGAACAGATGTCTCTTTGACGCCTCCGCATATTTATATGTAAAACGGCATTTTGTTATAGGTAAATTGTGATTGGTGAAGTAGAGGGCTGTTAATTGTCTTCCTTGACCCGAATAAACCAGAATAATGTTGAAGACGAACGTCAGAATCAACCCTGTTAATGGTAATTGATGAACGTTCTAACTATTGGTCAGAAAATGTAAAGTATTTTTGGGAAGTTAGTATTAGTACAACTTACCACAACGTTTTGCCTCTACTTATTTGCACTTCCATCATAAGTGTGTAAAGTGTAAGACTTGTGTAAACAGCAACACTTCAACATGGTGTACAGTCGATCAAGAGCGTGCTAAGTAAAATCCTACCTGGCAGAACTACCTCAACGAAATTGACAGAAATACATGGAAGGCTAAGTAGATGTGGCGGCTACGTTGAGGACATGTTGCAACTATATAAATGTGACCCATCCTGTGCAGCACGTGTATGACACTACTTATGTGTGTACACATTTTACACACACACATAACGAGAAAAAAATCACTGGTGGTTTTAGATGAGTTATATTACTGGATGAATTGTATCCTAGGAGGCTGCTGCGTGCTGGATCTGGTACTGAGATAAACATTAATCACAAGACCCTTAGCGAGTGCTGTAAAACTTATGAGGACCAAAAAAAAACAGGAAAAGTTTTCAAGAAGACTTGAAGAAAATGCATCAGTGGTGGGACAGGTGAGTGTTAGATAACAGCTTAACATCATGTGTTGATATTGTGAAAATACTTACTGTGGCATCACACAAACATAGAAGAACGCAGCGAGAACTGGACTCAACACCTGTTAGTTCACTTCACCTCTAAAACTACCAAGAACACCATCACTGTTAATTAAATCATGTTGAGTTATATTGTTATCCTTGCCGTGGTTCCTTATTTGTTCTAAACTGAAAAACTATCTGAATGTTATTATTTTTGTTGTTGTTGTTTCCTGTTATTAATATTGTTGTTGTTGATTTTGTTGTTGTTATTATTATTATTATTATTATTATTATTATTATTATTATTATTATTATTATTATTATTATTATTATTATTATTATTATTATTTTTATTATTATTATTATTATTCAGAGAGTATGCATAGTTCCTTTCTATAAAGGCAAAGGGGATAAAAGAGAGTGCAAAAATTAATTGTAGGGGAATAAGTCTGTTGGATATACCTGGTAAAGTGTATGGTAGAGTTATTATTGAAAGAATTAAGAGCAAGATGGAGAGTAGGATAGCAGATGAACAAGGAGGCTTTAGGAAGGGTAGGGGTATGTAGACCAAGTGTTTACAGTGAAGAGAAGTTGCAGAGGTTGGTGGATGAGTTTGGGAGAGTATGTAAAAGAAGAAAATTGAAAGTGAATATAGGAAAGAGTAAGGTGATGAGGATAAAAAAAAATAGGTAACGAAAGATTGGAGGGAGAGAGTATGGAGGAGGTGAATGTATTCAGATATTTGGGAGTGGACGTGTCAGCAGATGGGTCTATGATGAGGGGAAAAAGGTGAATGGTGCACTGAGGAGTCTGAGCTTTGTCCGTGGAAGCAAAGAGGGGAATGTATGAGAGTATAGTTATACCAACGCTCTTATATGGGTGTGAAGCATGGGTGATGAATGTTGCAACGAGGAGAAGGCTGGAGGCAGTGGAGATGTCATGTCTGAGGTCAATGTGTGGTGTGAATATAATGCAAAGAATTCGTAATTTGGAAATTAGGAGGAGGTGCGGGATTACCAAAACTATTATCCAGAGGGCTGAGGAGGGGTTGTTGAGGTGGTTCGGACATGTAGAGAGGATGGAACAAAATAGAATGACTTCGAGAGTGTATAAATCTGTAGTGGAGGGAAGGCGGGGTAGGGGTCGGCCTAAGAAAGGTTGGAGGGAGGGGGTAAAGGAGGTTTTGTGTGCGAGGGGCTTGGACTTCCAGCAAGTATGCGTGAGCGTAGATAGGAGCGAATGGAGTCAAATGGTTTTTAGGACTTGACGTGCTGTTGGAGTGTGAAGAAGGTAACATTTATGAAGGGATTCAGGGAAACCGGCAGGCCGGACTTGAGTCCTGGAGATGGGAAGTACAGTGTCTGCACTCTGAAGGAAGGGTGTTAATGTTGCAGTTTTATAACTGTAGTGTAAAGCACGCCTCTGGCAAGACAGTGATGGAGTGAATGATGATGAAAGTTTTTCTTTTTCAGGCCACCCTGCCTTGGTGGCCACCCTGCCTTGTTGGCCACCCTGCCTTGGTGGCCACCCTGCCTTGGTGGCCACCCTGCCTTGGTGGCCACCCTGCCTTGGTGGGAGACGGCCGATGTGTTAATAAAATTATTATTATTATTATTATTATTATTATTATTACGAATACTAGTACTACTACACAGTGTTACTAAGAGATTGGTGGCCTGGTACGGGTCACAGCAGCTTGGGAGAGACAAAGTCGGAGATGAGATTGACGCCTTGGTTTTGTCTAGGGTTGTGTGGGAGTCAACAAGACAGCGTCGGCGGTGATAGATTTAATGGACGAAGATCGATAATTTTGACAGAGGACTAGTTTATGGAATCGTTGTGGTCCTTAAGACGACAGAAAAGAGCGTTAGTGTCAGAACGACGAACACTTCTTTTGTGTTCGTTGAATGTGTTGGAAAGGAAGCGGTCAATTTCAGCAATGTATTGAAGAGGACGAGAAGACCAGAAATGGAGTAAACGCCGGAAGTGTCGGCGGGAGAAGAATTATGTAGCAATAGGTTAGTGAAAGTGGCCGCTACCTTCCCGACAGACTTAAGGAACACAAAAGAAGTGTTCCCCCTTGCTGACACTAATAACGATCTCTTCTCTCATATTAGAGGTTATAGCAAGCCTATATGATGCTCTCTTTTTCCACACACACACACACACACACACACACACACACACACACACACACACACACACACACACACACACACACACACACACACACACACACAACACACACACACACACACACACACACACACAACACACACACACACACACACATACACACACACACACACACACTAAAACACACACACACACACACACACACACACACACAACACACACACACACACACACACACATACACACACACACACACACACACACACACACACACACACACACACACACACACACACACACACACACACACACACACACACACACACACACACACACACACACACACACACACACACACACACACACACACACACACACACACACACACACGGGAGGCTAGGGTAGTCACAACACAAGAATCATCAACAATAATAAGCGCTTAAACGAGGATGATGTTTTATAGAGTAACTGTACCGTGGCAACCTGGCACACGCTGTGTCAGACACCGCCTGAGAAAACCATGTCAGAGTGTAGCACACAGGACAGACAGACAGACAGAGAAAGACAGAGACACACATAGGAGACAGACAAAGAGAGTGAGTGAGTTAATGGGACAAATACGTATGTAAATCTTTAATAATATAGATGAATTAATTTGAGGAAGACCAGAATATGGAAAACCATATTTTAGAGGTTTTGTATGAGGAAAAATTGTCAGTGTAGAAAAGAACAGTAAGAAAGAAAGGAGCAGAGGCAATAACAATAATGATATAAACAAATTAGATTCTAAACTGGAGAAGTGGCAAGAAAGAAGAGGAGTGGCAAGAAAGAAGAGGAGTGGCAAGAAAGAAGAGGAGTGGCAAGAAACAAGAGGAGTGGCAAGAAACAAGAGGAGTGGCAAGAAAGAAGAGGAGTGGCAAGAAAGAAGAGGAGTGGCAAGAAAGAAGAAGAGAGGATGGCAAGAAAGAAGAGGAGTGGCAAGAAAGAAGAGGAGTGGCAAGAAAGAAGAGGAGTGGCAAGAAACAAGAGGAGTGGCAAGAAAGAAGAGGAGTACCAAGAAAGAAGGGAAGTAGCAAGATAAAAGGGAGAGTAGCAAAGTAGAAGCAAGATAGAAAGGGAGTAGTAGAGGTGTGAGCGGAGCTCACACCTCTACTACACAATTGTCCTCAAACATTTGTTAAGTTATGCCATGAATTAAGGAAAGATCCTGAACTTCACCTTACGACAACAAAGTAAATGCGTTAGTAATTATGGACAAGGTAGATTATAGTGGAAAAATGAACACGTTATTAGAAGACGGGGGAACTTACGTGCCCCTTAAGGATTTCACCAGAAGGTAAGCTGGCAATCAGATGGAAGATGAATGATGCTATTATACAGGGCTCGATACGGCGTGTGCTGTCAGTGGCCCTATAAACCCAAACAACAACACCATCAATTGGAAGATGGCACATTATGCCATTATTAAAAACAAAAGGAGACAGA
This sequence comes from Cherax destructor, assembly GCA_009830355.1. Classification (NCBI taxonomy): domain Eukaryota; kingdom Metazoa; phylum Arthropoda; class Malacostraca; order Decapoda; family Parastacidae; genus Cherax; species Cherax destructor. Next base: position 62,710 of record WNWK01006222.1, on the reverse strand, counting down.
CATTAAAGACACTTTAATTTATAGGTCAGTTTTGCCAACAAGTATTGTAAAAATACTGGGGGAAAAAATGCTAGGAAATAGTGGATAACGAAAAGACTTGGTTAAGAGAAACTCAGTGGTGTTAAGCACCTGGGTGTTGGGTCTGCTTCGTGTATATTAAATCTAGTTAAGTATTACCACACAGTTACGGGCTTCCCATGAAACAGTAAATTGGAAACTGAAAAATAAAGGAATATAAGGTAAATTATCACAATAAATGAGAGATTTTCTGTTTGAGAGTATAAATGTGAACAATTGTGAGGTGAGAGGAAAATGAATAATAATGAGTGTAAATCAGTACGGGATGACTTTGATAAAGTGTACAACTGGAGTTATGGATGTAAGGTGGAATTAATGTAGATAACTGTAATTAATATAGATAAACGCTATTAATGTATGGAAGGGAATGTGTGGCGTAAATATTATGTAGAGAATTCATAGCTTGGAGTTTAGGAGGAGGTGCAGAGTTACTAAAAGTATTATCCGGAGGAGTGAGGTGGTTTGCTTATTTAGAGAAGAAGGAACAAATTAGGATGACTTGGAGGGTGTATACATTTGTAATGGAGGGAAGGCGGGGTAGGGGTCGTCCCCGGAAAGGTTGGAGGGAGGGGATAAAAGAGGTTTTGTATGTAAGGGACTTGGACATACAGCAGGTCTGTGTGAGCGTTTTAGAGGTAAGTGGAGACAAATGTGAGCAGCGTAATATTTTGTGAAGGGATTCAGGGAAACCGGTTAGCCGGACTTAAGTCCTGGAGATGAGAAGTACATAGAGTGCTTGCACTCTGAAGGAGGGGTGTAGGATAGTTACTGTTTGGAGGGACGTCTAAGTTGTCGTACCTGCGCGTCTCTGGCAAGACAGTGATAGTGTGAATGATGGTGAAAGTGCTTCTTTTTCGGGTCGCTTTGCCTCAGTGGGTTACGGCCACTTTGTTAAAAATATGCAAATAACATAGATAATTGCCAAGTGAGAGAAATGGAAGCAAGCAAAATTAGGTTACATGAAGATTAAAGACTTACAAAATACTGAATGTATCAGAAAGACAGTGGGGTCTACAAGTAATTACAACAAAAAAAACTTGTCACCGGAGGTTTAGGTAAATAAATATAATTGTGAGGAACTCATAAGTTACATTGACGAACTATAACACGTCTCTCAGATATATGGCCGGTGAGATGTTAAAGATGATTGTAACATGTTAGGGCGACCTTGAAATATGCAGCAGTAGTGTGCTTCCACACCTTAATTACAATGAAGATGTGTTACAAAGATCCGAAGAAGCGCTGCCAAAGAAGCGCTGCCAAAGAAGCGCTGCCAAAGAAGCGCTGCTGAAGAAGCGCTGCCAAAGAAGCGCTGCCAAAGAAGCGCTGCCAAAGAAGCGCTGCTGAAGAAGCGCTGCCAAAGAAGCGCTGCCAAAGAAGCGCTGCCAAAGAAGCGCTGCCAAAGAAGCGCTGCTGAAGAAGTGCTGCCAAAGAAGCGCTGCCAAAGAAGCACTGCCAAATGACCAGAAGAGCTGAAAAATACAAGTTAATATCAAAGGATGACAAGAGTAATGAGGAGACGTGATAACTGTTTATAATGTTATAAAAAGAACATTAAAGAATAAAGAAGAAGACTTCCACATGTCTGTAACAAGAATATAAGAAATACATTAAAATCCACAGGTGCAAACGAATAGATACAGCCATATTTACACATGTGTGTACCTGTACTGGAAGAATCACCTGTTAACTGGACCAGATGGACGTGAATGATACCAGTTATACTAGAGCATAAATCTATTATGTGTGTGTGTATGTATGTGTGTGTGTGTGTGTGTATGTGTGTGTGTGTGTGTGTGTGTGTGTGTGTGTGTGTGTGCGTGTATGTTTGTGTGTGTGTGTGTGTGCGTATGTCCTGCAATTTATTCCAGTTTATCAATTATTGGATTTTGCTTTATTAAATATGGATGAAAACACATTAATTGTGTCCGTGTCATGTTGACGCTGGACAGTTTCATTATAGATCATGTTGGTCACAACCTTGAGAGACCTTTTATGATAATGTGAAATGTACGAGGTCTCATGTTAAGTCACCTTGTGCCTAATATTAGGTCACACTTTGTTAGGTTCATTTTCAGCATTGTAACACCTGGCTCTCTCCTGCCTCTGTGAATATACCTTCTGTTTTTATTACCACTTACTGAAGATGTCTTAGTGTTCACACATAATCTAAAGCCATAAGTATTATGTAGAACTTGACCTTTGGAAATATTTGGAATAGAGTCTTTTGTTGAAGTCACAGCTCATAATATTAATGTTACTGTGATATATATATATATATATATATATATATATATATATATATATATATATATATATATATATATATATATATATATATATATATATATATATATATATATATATATATATATATATATATATATATATATATATATATATATATATATATATATATATATATATATATATATATATATATATATATATATACTGGATGAAGAGCATAGTGTGGGTGAGGGTCAAAATAAAAGTAAGACTTGAGGTATATAAAGGCGCTGACATGCACAACTCCATCAAGAATTCCAGAGGGGCAGATACAATGGAGTTTTGGCAGTATTCTGGCCACGTACATTATGACAATGCACAGCTGCTGCTGCTCACCATTCTTCTGGGAATTCCATGCATTTTTCTCAAGGAAATCCCCGCCTCTACCCCCCAGTTATTTCAGGGATGTAATTAAGACAGCATAACCTACGGTACCTGGGAGCTGGTCGACCCAAGACGACACTTAAAACAGGACGACACTTTATCGATCCAAGACGACACTTACTCGACCCAAGACAACATTCACTTGATCCAAGACGACACTTACTCGACCCAAGACAACATTCACTTGATCCAAGACGACATTTACTTGATCCAAGACGACATTTACTTGATCCAAGACGACATTTACTTGATCCAAGACGACATTTACTTGATCCAAGACGACATTTACTTGATCCAAGACGACATTTACTTGATCCAAGACGACATTTACTTGATCCAAGACGACATTCACTTGACCTAAGGATACTAGAAGCACTGGGTTAAGCTGGATATATTGAGATTTATGAAGGATACAAGAGTTTACTGGTATTGCGGTAGATGAGTGCAAGTGACAGAAATACTAGGTACTAGGACGAACACACAACACGAAGAGGAAGTATCACACTAAGTTAAAATAATCTGCCTCAGTTAAAAAAAAATATATTAAATTGTTTTTGTCAAACGATTTCATTGAAATTTTCCTGGAGGTCCCTGCAGGCCCCTCGGGTAATTATAAAAGCATGAGCTAGTACGTGTATAGTAGTTCTCTCTTTTTATGTAATTACATGTTACTTTGTGTTCCATGATGATATGTTTCATGATACTTTCTGTTCTATGTTACATTGTGTATTTCATACCACTCTGTGTTTTATGCTGCTCTGTGTTTCATGCTGTTCTGTGTTTCATGCTGTTCTGTGTTTCATACCACTCTGTGTTTCATGCCACTGTGTTTCATGCCACTCTGAGTTTCATGCCACACTGTGTGTCATGCCACTCTGTGTTTCATGCCACGCTGTGTTTCATGCCACACTGTGTTTCATGCCACTCTGTGTTTCATGCCACACTGTGTTTCATGCCACTCTGTGTTTCATGGCACTCTGTGTTTCATGCCACACTGTGTTTCATGCCACTCTGTGTTTCATGCCACTCTGTGTTTCATGTCACACTGTGTTTCATGCCACTCTGTGTTTCATGCCACTCTGTGTTTCATGCCACACTGTGTTTCATGCCACTCTGTGTTTCATGCCACTCTGTGTTTCATGCCACACTGTGTTTCATGCCACTGTGTTTCATGCCACGCTGTGTTTCATGCCACTGTGTTTCATGCCACTGTGTTTCATGCCACTCTGTGTTTCATGCCACTGTGTTTCATGCCACTCTGTGTTTCATGCCACTGTGTTTCATGCCACGCTGTGTTTCATGCCACTGTGTTTCATGCCACGCTGTGTTTCATGCCACTCTGTGTTTCATGCCACTGTGTTTCATGCCACGCTGTGTTTCATGCCACTCTGTGTTTCATGCAACTGTGTGTTTCATGCCACTGTTTTTCATGCCACTGTGTTTCATGCCACGCTGTGTTTCATGCCACTGTGTTTCATGCCACGCTGTGTTTCATGCCACTGTGTTTCATGCCACTGTGTTTCATGCCACGCTGTGTTTCATGCCACGCTGTGTTTCATGCCACTGTGTTTCATGCCACGCTGTGTTTCATGCCACTGTGTTTCATGCCACGCTGTGTTTCATGCCACGCTGTGTTTCATGTCACGCTGTGTTTCATGCCACGCTGTGTTTCATGCCACACTGTGTTTCATGCCACGTTGTGTTTCATGCCACGCTGTGTTTCATGCCACACTGTGTTTCATGCCACGCTGTGTTTCATGCCACGCTGTGTTTCATGCCACTGTTTCATGCCACGCTGTGTTTCATGCACGCTGTGTTTCATGCCACGCTGTGTTTCATGCCACGCTGTGTTTCATGCCACGCTGTGTTTCATGCCACTGTGTGTTTCATGCCACGCTGTGTTTCATGCCACACTGTGTTTCATGCCACTCTGTGTTTCATGCCACGCTGTGTTTCATGCCACTGTGTGTTTCATGCCACTGTGTGTTTCATGCCACTGTGTTTCATGCCACTGTGTGTTTCATGCCACGCTGTGTTTCAGACGCGCTGTGCGGGTTGCTGCGGTGTGGGCGGCGGGAAGTGTGTCTCTTACAAGATCGCTTCACAGCTGTGTGTGTCAACAAGGCGGAAGTCACACGCAACGGGTGAGTACTAACCTTCAGGTTAGGTAAAGTTCGTCAGGAAACAGGTGTTTCCTGACGCGGGTTCCAGTTCTACTCTCCTCTTCATATCCCACACTGCCCTTCCCACACTCCTGTGATATACCCTCACCATGTTTCCAGAGTTTCTCTACCCCCTTCATCCCTGCCAGAGACCACAGGACTCTCCCACAGGAGTGTGGGAGAGTCTTCTGTGCTTTCTTAAGTGACTACGACGCTTACGATATGTTTTCCATGGCTGCCGTCAAGGAAACTTGCAGCACGGCGGTGCCAGCCGTTAGTTTATCCCTCGGTAACAACACAAAATATTCACATTTTGTTACGTTCATTTTCTCCCGAGGTTAACAGCGTCAATTTCTTAACGTTTCTTATAACACTTATGGACGCTATTATCTTATTTTATTATTTGGAGAGTGTTAAGTGGCAATATTGTCTGCCACTTAAGTGTTAAGTGGTAACATTGTCACTTAAGTGTTAAGTGGCAACATTGTCTGACATTTAAGTGATAATATTTTCTGTCACTTAAGTGTTAAGTGGTAACATTTTCTCAACACTGTCACAGGTCGTGCATACGCACGACCTGTGACAGTGGGTGGACGCTGTGGGTGGACGCTGTGGGTGGGGGCTGTGGGTGGAGGCTGTGGGTGGAGGGTGTGGGTGGTGGCTGTGGGCGGCGGGTGTGGATGGTAGCTGTGGGCGGAGGTGGCAGTGGTCGGGAACAATGGGCGGCCTGAAGGTATTAGTGTAGCTGACGCCTTTTATGTAGAGGCGCCTCTAAATCTAGAGTAGAGAAGTTATGTCAGAGCCAGGCTGTCTGGCAGGCTGGCAGGCAGGCAGGCTGGCAGGCTGGCAGGCTGGCAGGTTGACCAGCAGCAGCAGGCATTACACAGTCAGGGAGACAAGGACATAGACGGAAAGAAGGGGAGGGAGGAGGGAGGAGGAGGAGAAGGAGGAGAAGGAGGAGGGAGTGGAGAAGAAATGGAGGGGGAAGGAGAGATCGGAAGGAGAAGAAGGGAGGGATTTAGGGAAGGAAAGACAGGGAGGGAATTGGAGAAAGAGAGTGAGAAGGAAGGAAGGAAGGAAGTGGAGAAGAGAAATGGGAGTGAGAAAAGAAGTTTTCCGAAGAAGAGTGGAGAGATTGGGGAGAGACAGGAGGAGAGTAGGTAGTAGAGGGGTGAGAGGAAGGGGGAGAGAAGGAAGTGAAGTTTATGTTGTTTGTGTTATATTCTTGATAGATTTGGTGATAGGTCACTATGTGTGGTGAGTAGTTTATGTGTGGTGAGTAGGTCTACTTGTGTGGTGAGTAGGTCTACTATGTGTGGTGAGTAGGTTCATGTGTGGTGAGTAGGTCTACTATGTGTGGTGAGTAGGTCTACTATGTGTGGTGAGTAGGTTACTTGTGTGGTGAGTAGGTCTATGTTGTGTGGTGAGTAGGTCTACTATGTGTGGTGAGTAGGTCATTGTGGAGGTCTATGTGAGTGCTATGTGTGGTTATGGTGAGTAGGTCTACTAGTAGTGTGTGGTGAGTAGGTCTACTATGTGGGTGAGTAGTCTACTTGTGTGGGAGAGTCTACTATGTGTGGTGAGTAGGTCTACTATGTGTGGTGAGTAGGTCTACTATGTGTGTGGTAGTATGTGGTAAGGTCTACTATGTGGGTGAGTAGGTCTACTATGTGTGGTGAGAAGGTCTACTATGTGTGGTGAGTAGGTCTACTATGTGTGGTGAGTAGGTCTACTATGTGTGGTGAGTAGGTCTACTATGTGTGGTGAGTAGGTCTACTGTGTGTGGTGAGTAGGTCACTATGTGGTGAGTAGTCTACTATGTGTGGTGAGTAGGTCTACTATGTGTGGTGAGTAGGTCTACTATGTGTGGTGAGTAGGTCACTTGTGTGGTGAGTGTCTACTATGTGTGGTGAGTAGGTCTACTATGTGTGGTGAGTAGGTCTACTATGTGTGGTGAGTAGGTCGAGTATGTGGTGAGTAGATCTACTATGTGTGGTGAGTAGGTCTACTATGTGTGGTGAGTAGGTCTACTATGTGTGGTGAGTAGGTCTACTATGTGTGGTGAGTAGGTCTACTGTGTATGGTGAGTAGGTCTACTATGTGTGGTGAGTAGGTCTACTATGTGTGGTGAGTAGGTCTACTATGTGTGGTGAGTAGGTCTACTATGTGTGGTGAGTAGGTCTACTATGTGTGGTGAGTAGGTCTACTATGTGTGGTGAGTAGGTCTACTATGTGTGGTGAGTAGGTCCTATGTGGTGAGTAGCTACTATGTGTGGTGAGTAAGTCTACTATGTGTGGTGAGTAGGTCTACTATGTGTGGTGAGTAGGTCTACTATGTGTGGTGAGTAGGTCTACTATGTGTGGTGAGTAGGTCTACTATGTGTGGTGAGTAGGTCTACTATGTGTGGTGAGTAGGTCTACTATGTGTGGTGAGTAGGTCGAGTATGTGGTGAGTAGATCTACTATGTGTGGTGAGTAGGTCTACTATGTGTGGTGAGTAGGTCTACTATGTGTGGTGAGTAGGTCTACTGTGTATGGTGAGTAGGTCTACTATGTGTGGTGAGTAGGTCTACTGTGTGTGGTGAGTAGGTCTACTATGTGTGGTGAGTAGGTCTACTATGTGTGGTGAGTAGGTCTACTGTGTGTGGTGAGTAGGTCTACTATGTGTGGTGAGTAGGTCTACTATGTGTGGTGAGTAGGTCTACTATGTGTGGTGAGTAGGTCTACTATGTGTGGTGAGTAGGTCTACTATGTGTGGTGAGTAGGTCTACTATGTGTGGTGAGTAGGTCTACTGTGTGTGGTGAGTAGGTCTACTATGTGTGGTGAGTAGGTCTACTGTGTGTGGTGAGTAGGTCTACTATGTGTGGTGAGTAGGTCTACTATGTGTGGTGAGTAGGTCTACTGTGTGTGGTGAGTAGGTCTACTATGTGTGGTGGTGAGTAGGTCTACTATGTGTGGTGAGTAGGTCTACATGTGTGTGGTGAGTAGGTCTACTATGTGTGGTGAGTAGGTCTACTGTGTATGGTGAGTAAGTCTACTATGTGTGGTGAGTAGGTCTACTATGTGTGGTGAGTAGGTCTACTATGTGTGGTGAGTAGGTCACTATGTGTGGAGTAGGTCTACTTGTGTGGTGAGTAGGTCTACTATGTGTGGTGAGTAGGTCTACTGTGTGTGGTGAGTAGGTCTACTATGTGTGGTGAGTAGGTCTACTATGTGTGGTGAGTAGGTCTACTGTGTGTGGTGAGTAGGTCTACTAGTGTGGTGAGTAGGTCTACTATGTGTGGTGAGTAGGTCTACTGTGTATGGTGAGTAGGTCTACTATGTGTGGTGAGTAGGTCTACTGTGTATGGTGAGTAGGTCTACTATGTATACAGAACCAGTGGTTAATATCAGTAGTTCATGTTGTGACTTGTGATCAGAATGGTTCTTTTCAGTTCTTAACAGTAGTTGCTTCTCCTCTCTAAAATATACATTTAGTCACCTGTGTACTCTACTGAAGAAGCCTGCACAGCAGGCGGAACGTTTCAACGTTGTACATGTCTTACTGGACTACTTATGGGTGTTGTAAACACTGATATAATGAGTCTCGTTATTTGTGAGTATAATGTCAATGTGTCGATGCCAGTATTTCCTGGCTTAGCGTCAACATGTTGGTCACGATAGTTCGTTGGAATGTGTTGCATCGTGTGATCTACTGTCTGTGTCTACTCTTAAGTGTCTAACTTCTTAAATAGTACACGTCATAAACCGGAATCACCCATATGATATTTGTGGCCTGGTTTATAAAAATGTCGCCTGCTAATTCTTAAAATAATTCAAATTTATACCTTGGCGTTTATATAAGATAGTGTTTACTAAATTCTGATACTAAAATTTCATTGTTACTATTTCGGCTACGTAGTGTGTGGTGTTAAACTCAGAGTAGGTCGACAACTGCTGCACACTGCTGATGTGTTGAGTATCAACCAACTAACCTGCCAACCAACCAGCACCGGACTGACCAATCAGTGAACCAACCAACAAGCCAAGCAACCAGTCAACCAATTAGTCAACTAGTCATGCAACCAGTCAACTAAATCTACTAATAATGTTTTCACGTCAACACAGAGTGAGTGTTGCTTGATCATCATCCTTGAAGTACTCTGATACTGACACACACAATAATAATAATAATAATAATAATAATAATAATAATAATAATAATAATAATAATAATAATAATAAAAATAATAATATCTTTATTACTACCAGTACATGTACAAGGTATACAGACCATAGTTGACATCAATAACATACTACTATTTAGAAAGCCCCTTGTTATGCTGAGCATTTCCCGAAAATTAGGTCAGTTTTGTCCCAGGATGCGACCCACACCAGTCCACTAACACCCAGGTACCCATTTTACTGATGGATGAACAGGGACAACCGGTGTGAGGAAACACACCCAATGTTTCCACACTTGCCGGGAATCGAACCACGGACTCTCGGCTTGTGAAGCGAGAGCTTTGCCTACCAGGCCACGGGCCACATGTACGTGCTTGTTTGAGTGTCGTGTACTATCATCATCACACACACTACTAAGCACTCACCATGGTGGTTCTTCTCTTAATTGATCAACAAATAATTTGCTTTGCAGCATCCACGTGTGTGATTAAGAACACGGAATTCTCGAGGCTCGATCCTCCACTCCTTAATGACAGCATCTCGGTCACCAGGCTGGTGGTGTTGGTTTAACCGGTCACCAGGCTGGTGGTGTTGGTTTAACCGGTCACCAGGCTGGTGGTGTAGGTTTAACCGGTCAACAGGCTGGTGGTGTAGGTTTAACCGGTCACCAGGCTGGTGGTGTAGGTTTAACCGGTCAACAGGCTGGTGGTGTAGGTTTAACCGGTCACCAGGCTGGTGGTGTAGGTTTAACCGGTCACCAGGCTGGTGGTGTAGGTTTAACCGGTCAACAGGCTGGTGGTGCTGGTTTAACTGGTCACCAGGCTGGTGGTGTAGGTTTAACCGGTCAACAGGCTGGTGGTGTTGGTTTAACTGGTCACCAGGCTGGTGGTGTAGGTTTAACCGGTCAACAGGCTGGTGGTGTTGGTTTAACTGGTCACCAGGCTGGTGGTGTAGGTTTAACCGGTCACCAGGCTGGTGGTGTTGGTTTAACTGGTCACCAGGCTGGTGGTGTTGGTTTAACCGGTCACCAGGCTGGTGGTGTTGGTTTAACCGGTCACCAGGCTGGTGGTGTTGGTTTAACTGGTCACCAGGCTGGTGGTGTTGGTTTAACTGGTCAACAGGCTGGTGGTGTTGGTTTAACTGGTCACCAGGCTGGTGGTGTTGGTTTAACTGGTCACCAGGCTGGTGGTGTTGGTTTAACTGGTCACCAGGCTGGTGGTGTTGGTTTAACCGGTCACCAGGCTGGTGGTGTTGGTTTAACAGGTCACCAGGCTGGTGGTGTGGTTTACGGTCAAGCTGGTGGTGGTTTAACTGGTCACCAGGCTGGTGGGCTGTCTAACTTCCAGGCTTTGTTGGTTTAACGGTCACCAGCATGTATTCTGTTCAACTGCGGATTGACCACTCCCCTTCGACAGCTGATTCCTCAGCTGGTTTCTTCAACTCTGAGCCACCTCTCCTGATTGTTCTAGCTTCACCTGCCACCTGAGTGCTCTGAGCTCACGTCCCACCTGGAGTGCTCTGAGCTCGTCCCACCTGAGTGCTCTGAGCTCACCTCCCACCTGAGTGCTCTGGCTCACCTTCCACCCTGAGTGCTCTGAGCTCACCTCCACCTGAGTGCTCTGAGCTCACCTCACTCCTGATTGCTCTGAGCTCACCTCCCACCTGAGTGCTCTGAGCTCACCTCCCACCTGAGTGCTCTGAGCTCACGTCCCACCTGAGTGCTCTGAGCTCACCTCCCACCTGAGTGCTCTGAGCTCACCTCCCACCTGAGTGCTCTGAGCTCACCTCCCACCTGAATGCTCTGAGCTCACCTCCCACCTGAGTGCTCTGAGTTCACCTCCCACCTGAATGCTCTGAGCTCACCTCCCACCTGAGTGCTCTGAGTTCACCTCCCACCTGAATGCTCTGAGCTCACCTCCCACCTGAATGCTCTGAGCTCACCTCCCACCTGAGTGCTCTGAGTTCACCTCCCACCTGAATGCTCTGAGCTCACCTCCCACCTGAATGCTCTGAGTTCACCTCCCTCCTGAATGCTCTGAGCTCACCATAGACACCAGGCTGTCGTGGTGCTCTCGTGGCTTAATGGTGAAATACTTTGTGTTTCTTTAGCTGAGCCTCACCCTCAGGCTCTAGACAACATACCATTCTGTAGATATGTGTCTCTATGTGTATCTTTGTGTTCAGTTTGCACCTGACTGCATTCTCTAACATCAGTACCAAGGATAACACTGTGTGTACAGCACCACTCACACTTCATGGCTCACCTCACTTAACTTACACTGATCACCGGTGTGGAGGAAGTCTCGTAAAGAATTCTTGTTTACTCTGTGCAAAGTGCATGATCAGTCCACCTCGTCTTGTGATACGTCTGAGGAGTGATAGTTGAGTGACGTGTTGATGTGAGTGACGTAGATAGTAATGAGTGTGATAGTGATGAGTGGATAGTGAGGACGATACCATCTCTGAGTACGTGTGTCTCTATGATGTATCTTTGTGTTTTCTGAGCCTCTTGCACCTCTGTGCCCCAAACGTTGCACTCTTGATCTTATATACCCGATTAGTTAATGCACTGGAACTTGTTAATACACTCACTTACTTAATACACTTGAACTTAGTTAAACACTCTGAAACAGTACACATCACTTGGACACTTAGTGTAAACACTCTGGAACTTTTTAAATCACTCTGGAACTTCAGTTGATATCACTCTGTCTTGTTGATACGTCTGAGTGACGTGTTGATACGTCTGAGTGACGTGTTGATACTCTGGAAACTGTTGATACTCTGGAACTTGTTGATACGTCTGGACTTAGTTATGACAGTTGATACTTCTGTGACTAACTCTGGAGACTTGTTAATACTCTGGAACTTAGTTAATACACTCTGAAACTTAGTTAATGACTCTGAACTCTAGTTATGCACTCTGGACTAGTTAATCACTCTGGAACTTAGTTAATACACTCTGGAACTTAGTTAATACACTCTGGAACTTGTTATACCTTGGAACTTGTTAATAAACTCTGGAACTTAGTTAATACACTCTGGAATTTAGTTAATACACTCTGGAACTTAGTTAATAAACTCTGGAACTTAGTTAATACACTCTGGAACTTAGTTAATACACTCTGAAACTTAGTTAATGCACTCTGGAACTTAGTTAATACACTCTGGAACTTAGTTAATACACTCTGGAACTTAGTTAATACACTCTGGAACTTAGTTAATACACTCTGGAACTTAGTTAATACACTCTGGAACTTAGTTAATACACTCTGGAACTTAGTTAATACACTCTGGAACTTAGTTAATACACTCTGGAACTTAGTTAATACACTTGGAACTTCGTTAATAAACTCTGGAACTTAGTTAATACACTCTGGAACTTAGTTAATACACTCTGAAACTTAGTTAATGCACTCTGGAACTTAGTTAATGCACTCTGGATCTTAGTTAATACACTCTGGAACTTAGTTAATACACTCTGGAACTTAGTTAATACACTCTGGAACTTAGTTAATACACTTGGAACTTCGTTAATAAACTCTGGAACTTAGTTAATACACTCTGGAATTTAGTTAATACACTCTGGAACTTAGTTAATAAACTCTGGAACTTAGTTAATACACTCGGGAACTTAGTTAATACACTCTGGAACTTAGTTAATACACTCTGTAACTTAGTAAATACACTCTGGAACTTAGTTAATACACTTTGGAACTTAGTTAATACACTCTGGAACTTAGTTAATACACTTTGGAACCTAGTTAATACACTCTAGAACTTAGTTAATACACTCTGGAACTTAGTTAATACTCTCTAGAACTTAGTTAATAAACTCTGGAACTTAGTTAATACATTCTGGAACTTAGTTAATAAACTCTGGAACTTAGTTAATAAGAACATAAGAAAAAAAGGAACACTGCAGCAGGCTTACTGACCCATGCGAGGCAGGTCCATCACTCCCCGGCTTTAACCCGACCACCTGGAGTTAATCCTCTCCAGGTAAACTCCATGTAGTCAGGTCACTTCCACTTAAGGAATTAGTAAGGCATCTGAACTAGTAACACAAGCTAGTCAGGTCCAACTCACACCCACACCTATTTTTAAAACTACACAACGTTTTAGCTTCTATAACTGTACTCGGGAGTTTGTTCCACTCATCCACAACTCTATTACCAAACCAATTCTTTCCTATATCCTTCCTGAATCTGAACTTTTCCAACTTGAAACCATTGCTGCGAGTCCTGTCTTGGCCGGATTCACTCTGGAACTTAGTTAATCAACTCTGGAACTTAGTTAATACACTCTGGAACATATTTAATACTCTCTAAAACTTAGTTAATACACTCTGGAACATATTTAATACTCTCTGGAACTTAGTTAATACACTCTGGAACTTAGTTAATACACTCTGGAACTTAGTTAATACACTCTGGAACTTAGTTAATACACTCTGGAACATATTTAATACTCTCTGGAACTTAGTTAATACACTCTGGAACTTAGTTACTACACTCTGGAACTTAGTTAATACACTCTGGAACTTAGTTAATACACTCTGGAACTTAGTTAATACACTCTGGAACTTAGTTAATACACTCTGGAACTTAGTTAATACACTCTGGAACTTAGTTAATACACTCTGGAACTTAGTTAATACTCACCGGAGTTTCACATTTACTGTCTTCATCGTCTTTCTGTGATTCGGATATTGTATAGGCGAATTTACGTTATTTTCTTGTTCCCTTAACTGGAGGATAACAGTTTTGTGACCTAGAAGATAACAATATTGTTCTCTGGAGGATAACAATATTGTTCTCTGGAGGATAACAATATTGTTCTCTGGAGGATAACAATATTGTTCTCTGGAGGATAACAATATTGTTCTCTGGAGGATAACAATATTGGTCTCTGGAGGATAACAATATTGTTCTCTGGAGGATAACAATATTGTTCTCTGGAGGACAACAATATTGTTCTCTGGAGGATAACAATATTGTTCTCTGGAGGACAACAATATTGTTCTCTGGAGGATAACAATATTGTTCTCTGGAGGATAAAGTGATTAGATACATTTTTCAATTTCATGCTTCATATATTCCCGAAAATAGTATGTGCGTGTGTGTGTGTATGTGTGAGAGAGAGAGTGTGTGTGTGTGTGTGTGTGTGTGTGTGTGTGTGTGTTAGTTACCATTTTGTCCTAGGCACATGTCGATTAGACACTAGGCCTGTTGTATGTGTGTGTGTGTGTGTGTGTGTGTGTGTGTGTGTGTGTGTACTCACCTATTTGTGGTTGCAGGGGTCGAGTCATAGCTCCTGGCCCCGCCTCTTCACTGATTGCTACTAGGTCTTCTCTCTCCCTGCTCCATGAGCTTTATCAAACCTAGTCTTAAAACTATGTATGGTTCCTGCCTCCACTATGTCGCTTTCTAAGCTATTCCACTTCCTGACAACTCTATGACTGAAGAAATACTTCCTAACATCCCTTTGACTCATAGGAGTCTTCAACTTCCAATTGTGACCCCTTGTTTCTGTGTCCCCTCTCTGGAACATCTTGTCTCTGTCCACCTTATCTATTCCTCGCAGTATTTTATATGTCGTTATCATGTCTCCCCTAACCCTCCTGTCCTCTAGTGTCGTCATGCCGATTTCCCTTAACCTTTCTTCGTAGGACAATCCCCTTAGCTCTGGGACTAGTCTTGTTGCAAACCTTTGCATTTTCTCTAATTTCTTGACGTGCTTGACCAGGTGTGGGTTCCAAACTGGTGCTGCATACTCCAGTATGGGCCTGACGTATATGGTATACAGAGTCTTGAATGATTCCTTAGTGAGGTATTGGAACGCTATTCTTAGGTTTGCCAGCCGCCCGTATGCTGCAGCAGTTATCTGATTGATGTGTGCCTCAGGAGATGTGCTCGGTATTATACTCACCCCAAGATCTTTTTCTTTGAGTGAGGTTTGCAGTCTTTGGCCACCTAGACTATACTCTGTCTGCGGTCTTCTTTGCCCTTCCCCGATATTCATGACTTTACATTTGGCAGGGTTAAATTCAAGGAGCCAGTTACTGGACCAGGCTTGCAGCCTGTCCAGGTCTCTTTGTAGTCCTGCCTGATCCTCGACTGATTTGATTCTTCTCATTAACTTCACATCATCTGCAAACAGGGACACTTCTGAGTCTATCCCTTCCGTTATGTCATTCACATATACCAAAAACAGTACAGGTCCTAGGACTGACCCTTGTGGAACTCCACTCGTCACAGGTGCCCACTCTGACATCTCGTCACGTACCATGACTCGTTGTTGCCTCCCTGTCAGATATTCTCTGATCCATTGCAGTGCTTTTCCTGTTACGTGTGCCTGATCCTCTAGCTTTTGCATTAACCTCTTGTGAGGAACGGTGGCGTGAAGGGCCACCAGGCCACCGGGGCAATGTGTGTGTGGGGCTGTGTGTGGGGAGGGGCTGTGTGTGTGTGGGGGGCTGTGTGTGTGTGGGGGTGCTGTGTGTGTGTGTGTGTGTGTGTGTTTGTACTGGTGTTTTGACGAAGGGAGGGAGTGGGTGGAAGAGTATTCCTGATATCCCTGTAACTCATCTGAGTCTTCAACTTCCAGTTGTGACCCCTTGTTGCTGTGTCACATCTCTGGAACATTCTGTCCCTGTCCACCTTGTCAATTCCTGTCAGAATTTTATATGTCGTTATCATGTCCCCACTGTCCCTCCTGTCGTGCAGTGTTGTCAGGTGGATTTCCCTTAACCTCTCCTCTTAGGACATACCCCTTAGCTCCGGGACTAGTCTTGTTGCAAATCTTTGCACTTTCTCTAATTTCTTGACGTGCTTGAACATGTATGGGTTCCATACTGGTGCTGCGTACTCCAATGTAGTCCTGACGTACACGGTGTACAGAGTCTTGAGCGATTCCTTACTCAGGTGTCGAAGAGCTATTCTTAAGATGTGCTCCTCAGGAGATGTGCTCGGTATTATACTCACCCCAAGATCTTTTTCCTTGAGTGAGGTTGGCAGTCTTTGGCCTTTTAGCCTGTACTCTGTCTGCGGTCTTCTTTAACCTTCCCCAGTCTTCATAAAAAGGAAATGAGTGAAATATTGAAGTGACTATATGACTTTGTTATGTTAACTTAGATGAGATTAACTTTGGCTAGCTTAACTTTCAAGGTTATGTTAACAAAGCAGAAGTTGATGAGGAAGTTGTCAAGGTTAATGATATAATTAAGTGTTATGTAACTTAAGTGCTGCAAAACATTCAAAGTTGTGAAGCTTAAATTTAAGGTTGGTAGGGCACTCAGTTCACACATTGAGGTCAGTGGTTCGATCCCCGGTACGGGTGGAAACATTGGGCGTGTTTCCTTAAGACACCTACTGTCCTCGTTCACTAGCTGTTAGTAAGTACCTGGATGCTAGCCGACTGGAATGGGCCGCATCCTGGGGGACAAGAACCTAAGTTGTCCGAAATTCTGTGCATAACCAGGGCTTTCTATATAGTATGTCAGTGATGTGAGCTATGGTCTGAATAGGTTGTATCATGTACTAGTAGAAATAAAGATTATTATTATCATTATAAGTATTAGTATTAGTCCAGGCTAAGACGGCTAAAACAAGGCCCATCACAAACTTGGAAGGTTTAATCAGGTTTATGGAACGTTTCAAGCGGCCTATAACTGAATATTACTTTAAAGATGCGCTGAACCCGGCTGAGCTGGGTGTTGTGATGACTGGGAGCTCATGGGTAAGTGGAACAACCACATCAAGGGTCGTTGAGTTGACTGGGTCAGTGATGGGACAACATAATCACATCAAGGCAAAAAACCCTGCATTATTATAGTGGTGGCAGGCCAGACTACAGTGTTACTGTGGGTGGGAGAGCAGGCAGGGACGGTGAAATTTACAGTGTTGCACCCAGGCAGTTAGTCACAGCTGTGCCAGTAAAACACTCATGCTCCCATGTACCTTGGTCTCCCCCTCTCTTCCACCCACTCCCTCCCTTCGTCAAAACACCAGTACAAACACACACAGGAGCTGAGCTGAGTCTGCGGGGCCAGGAGCTGAGTCTCGACCCCTGCAACCACAATTAGGTGAGTACACACACAAGTTTTCAGACATTAAATACAATCACTAGTTCAAATATTTCAACATACATTATAAATATTTGCTATAAAATTTTCAGCTTAAAGGTCACTGAGATCTTGACATATTAAAACTAAGTCCAGATGAGAGGTTGGTGGAGAGGAGTGTGACTAACAGTGGCGCCAAGACTGTCAGGACTCAGTCAGCAACTGTGATGCCAGGACTCAGTCAGCAGCTGTGGTGCCAGGACTCAGTCAGCAGCTGTGATGTCAGGACTCACAGTCAGCAGCTGTGATGTCAGGACTCACAGTCAGCAACTGTGATGTCAGGACTCACAGTCAGCAGCTGTGATGTCAGGACTCACAGTCAGCAACTGTGATGTCAGGACTCACAGTCAGCAGCTGTGATGCCAGGACTCACAGTCAGCAGCTGTGATGTCAGGACTCACAGTCAGGAGCTGTGATGTCAGGACTCACAGTCAGCAGCTGTGATGCCAGGACTCAGTCAGCAGCTGTGGTGCCAGGACTCAGTCAGCAGCTGTGATGTCAGGACTCACAGTCAGCAGCTGTGATGTCAGGACTCACAGTCAGCAACTGTGATGTCAGGACTCACAGTCAGCAGCTGTGATGTCAGGACTCACAGTCAGCAACTGTGATGTCAGGACTCACAGTCAGCAGCTGTGATGCCAGGACTCACAGTCAGCAGCTGTGATGTCAGGACTCACAGTCAGCAGCTGTGATGTCAGGACTCACAGTCAGCAGCTGTGATGCCAGGACTCAGTCAGCAGCTGTGGTGCCAGGACTCAGTCAGCAGCTGTGATGTCAGGACTCAGTCAGCAGCTGTGATGTCAGGACTCACAGTCAGCAACTGTGATGTCAGGACTCACAGTCAGCAACTGTGATGCCAGGACTCACAGTCAGCAACTGTGATGTCAGGACTCACAGTCAGCAACTGTGATGTCAGGACTCACAGTCAGCAACTGTGATGTCAGGACTCACAGTCAGCAACTGTGATGTCAGGACTCACAGTCAGCAGCTGTGATGTCAGGACTCACAGTCAGCAACTGTGATGTCAGGACTCACAGTCAGCAGCCATACGAGATATTCAGTCGATAAGGAATCAAGTCGTAGTGATGATGCACTCCTGCGGGGCCCGCTACACTCCTGCAGGGCCCGCTACACTCCTGCAGGGCCCGCTACACTCCTGCAGGGCCGCTCACCCTGCAGGGCCCGCTACACTCCTGCAGGGCCCGCTACACTCCTGCAGGGCCCGCTACAATCCTGCAGGGCCCGCTACACTCCTGCAGGGCCCGCTACACTCCTTCAGGGCCCACAACACTCCTGCAGGGCCCGCTACACCCTGCAGGGCCGCTCACCTGCAGGGCCCGCTACACTCCTGCAGGGCCCACACTCCTGCATGGTCGACATACAAGAACATGTCTAGCACTTCATAGAACATGGTACTAGCACATTACATAGAACATGGTACTAGCACATTACATAGAACATGGTACTAGCACATTACATAGAACATGGTACTAGCACATCATAAGAACATGGTACTAGCACATTACATAGAACATGGTACTAGCACATTACATAGAACATGGTACTAGCACATTACGGGTGTATTTAGTTGTAAGTTAAGAATATGAGTATGTGTGAGGAGCACTTAGCGGAGAAAGGCGAGGAATTGAGGGGAGATACTGCAGGGAATAGAGGGAGCTGAGGAATGAGGAGGAGAGTACGAGGAATGAGGGAGGGAGAGTACTGAGGGAATTGAGAGGAGAGTACTGAGGGAATGAGGGAGGGAGAGTACTGAGGAATGAGGAGGGAGAGTACTGGGGGAATGTGGAAGGAGAGTACTGAGGAATGAGGGAGGAGAGTACTGAGGGAATGAGGGAGGGAGAGTACTGAGGAATGAGGAAGGAGAGTACTGAGGGAATGAGGAGGAGAGTACTGAGGGAATGGGAGGAGAGAGTACTGAGGAATGAGGAGGAGAGTACTGAGGAATGGGAAGGAGAGTACTGAGGAATGGGAGGAGAGTACTGAGGAATGAGGGAGGGAGAGTACTGAGGAATGAGGGAGGAGAGTACTTAGGGAATGAGGAGGAGAGTACTGAGGGAATGTGGGAGGAGAGTACTGAGGAATGAGGGAGGAGAGTACTTAGGAATGAGGAGGGAGAGTACTGAGGGAATGGGGAGGAGAGTACTGAGGGAATGAGGGAGATTGAGAGAACGAAGGAGGGAGGGAAGGAAAAAGGAGAGGGGAGAGTATTGAGGGAATGAGGGAGGAGAGTACTGAGGGAATGAGGGAGGGAGAGTACTGAGTGAATGTGGGAAGGAGAGTACTGAGGGAATGAGGGAGAGAGAGTACTTAGGTAATGAGGGAGGGAGAGTACTGATGGAATGAGGGAGATTGAGAGAACGAAGGAGGGAGGGAAGGAAAGAAGGAGAAAGAGGGAGAGTATTGAGGGAATGAGGGAGGGAGAGTACTGAGGGAATGAGGGAGGGAGAGTACTGAGGGAATGTGGGAAGGAGAGTACTGAGGGAATGAGGGAGAGAGAGTACTTAGGTAATGAGGGAGGGAGAGTACTGAGGGAATGAGGGAGATTGAGAGAACGAAGGAGGGAGGGAAGGAAAGAAGGAGAGAGAGGGAGAGTATTGAGGAGTGGCATACATTGTGGCACTCACTGGCCATTTTAGTCAAATATTCGCCATAATGGCGGTGGAGGCCACTGGTAAATGGTTACCAGGGGGAGGGGGGAGGGGGAAGCGGAGGGAAGGTCGGAAAGGGGAAGGAATAAAAGAAAAAGAGGAGTGTGGAAGAGAGGGAGAGTTCTCGGAGGGGGAGTAGATGGTGACTGGAAAGAAGAACTAGTGAAGAAAGGAGGAGGAGGGAGGGAGAGAAGTAGGTGGAGAGGGAAGGAGGTAGGGAGAGAGAAAAGAGGAAGAGAAGGAAGGAGGGAGGGAGTGTAAGATAAGAAGCATCACTCCACACTGATGCTGCTGACAATGGTCGCCCTGACAACGTTATCTTGTATTTATTGCCTTTACTTGTTATTATGTTTATTGGCTTTCCAGTTTCTCTTGCATATCTGCCTGTGTGTCGTGTGTAGAAGAGGAGAGAGAGGAGAGAGAAGAGAGGAGAGAGAGAGAGAGAGAAGAGAGAAGAAGAGAGAGATGAGAGAAGAAGGGAGAGGACAGAAATTAAGTCAAACTCAGGAGCAGCTGGACATAAAACGAAACAATTGAATTAAAAAGTAGCTTGGTCAAGTGGGAAGTGGCGAGGAGGAGAGGGAAGAGAGAGAGGGAAGAGAGAGAGGGGAGAGGAAGAAATAAAGGGAAGGGAAACGAGAGATGTAAAGGAAGGTAAAGAAGACAGATCGTTGAGAACTCCTTCTCATTCTCTGGTTATATTTGATTGTATTTATAACATAATAAAAGTTTTTACTTATTCAGCACTTTAACATTATTCTCTTTCTGACCCCCGGAACACTTCCCAGGTAGACTCCAAGTAGACTCCAGGTAGACCCCAGGTAGACTCCAGGTAGACTCCAGGTAGACTCCAAGTAGATTCCAGGTGAGGCAAGCATCCTGTGGGAAAAGTGGCACCCCCCTTCCCAGAGAAGTGGCTCCCCCGCCCCACAACTAGACACAAACCATAACCCCCACCACTAAGTTAAGGTGGTACAGCATCAGGGGATGTGACGTGGTGGCACTGCGAACACAGGTGCTAGTCTAAAAAGGTGTGTAGCACCTGGTCTTAACTAAGTCATCCAAACAAGGCAATTAGCAGGACAGAAGAAGGGCAAGGCGAACATATCAGGGGTAGATCTATTTACCCATTTATTCCCTTACTAATATTTACACTCTTGTAAACCCTTTTGGGGCCTAGTTCCTAGGCCTTCTGTGTATCCATATGTTCTTGAGCTTCCGTCCACGGATGATCACGGCCATGCTAGCGGGAGATTCGTCTGTAAAAACTTGCATTTGTGGACACAGTGGTGCCTATGCTAACCTTCCTATGGTGTAGAAATATACCTAGTTGGATGAATCTTATTGAAGCTAGCTGGCTCAGTGGCTTACGCGATGGTCTGGAGGTTTGAGACTCTCTGACCACGGGTTCGAACCCCACCCGTGGTATGGTTTGTTTGCAATCACGTCATTACGACTTCGTGAGTCATCCAGACTCGTGATTTATATTTTTTTTTAGGTTTTGCCTCCGAAGTGGCTAGTTTATTGTGTACCCAATGCCTTAAAAGGGTTTAGAGGAATACATCAGGATTTAGCTCTGCAGTTCACTTATCTGCTGCAAACAAATTTAGAAAATTTCCTTAATATGTCTGGTATGTTATTTTGAGACCTTGCTCAGTGAACCACTCATCAGTCTCCACATCGAAGACCCAAATGAGTTTTTCATGAATGAGTTTCAAAATACAGCCAACATCTCCACAATTTCTGATATAACCAGGCCCAGTACTGCACGTGGTTTTTCCAAAGGGATTTCGCACACGAGAAGAACTTAGGATTTCTTCAGATCCCATTTATGGTCTTTGCTTCCTCTCTCTCCCCTGGACTCCGTGTGATACAATCAGTTTGTACTACATGTTCTGCACTTCTCTAACCAGAATTTCCTTTCATGCTTCAGAGACTCTGCTGCCTTTGAGATGATCTGTTATCTGACATCTTTTCCTATAGGAGGAGCGTACACCCTTATCTCTCTCTCTCTCTCTCTCTCTCTCTCTCTCTCATACACACACACACACACACACACACAGGGTTTTACAAGGTTAGGTTAGGGTTCCTAACATTATTTACAAGTTAAGAGCTGTTACCTACATCAGCTTATTTGAAAGCCTTTTTATTATGAGACATACAAATAGGGAACAGGATGAAGTCGGAGTATTCTGTGGACCAGCAATTTCAATTGCTCGATTAACTTTATTTCGCTAATGTTATTATGTTATACGAACATGTTCCAGACACGAGTAATCCTTGGAATAAATGATCTCAGATGAAGCGACGTTCTGAAGAAGGTTACTAGAAGTTCACTTCTCACAGTCCTCGGAGTGGAGCTGAGTGAGGTACTTCAACAATATTTGCCTTGTACATAACAGTTAAGACAACCCAGAGATCTATCCTGGCTGGGTCCAGGAGAGATGAGCCGTCTTGTTTTGTTCTCTATTCTGTCAAGAAGTCTCTCTTTTCTCTCTCTCTCTCCAGCTTACATCTGGTGCTTAGCTTGTGCTGGAGTACACTTGGAGCACCAGAGTTCATCCTCCCGGGGAACTGCTTTATATCGCCATCCCAGCGTATTCTCTTAAGCTCCCGATTTATGTGGTTCCTGTTGATGTTCTTGTTGAAGCTGAATTTGTTAAACTCACCCTCATGATTGATCGTGTTTCTCTGTCACAAGCACCGGAACACGTAAGATCTGTCACAAGCACCGGAACACGTAAGATCTGTCACAAGCACCGGAACATGTAAGTCTGTGCATCGAATATTTTGTGGTCTGAGACTGCAGTCTTTATAACCATTATGTCCGGGACTAGGTCTTGTTCCATAATATAAAGTCTAGGGCGTTTCCAAGTCTGCTTGGTTTAGTAGTCTGCTAGTTTAGCAGTCTGCTTGGTTTAGCAGTCTGCTGGTTTAGCAGTATGCTGGTTTAGTGGTTTAGCAGTCTGCTGGTTTGGGTGTATATGTTGTAGAGGCTAAATAATTGTGTCGTGTGGGAGTGTTACTCAGAGATAACTCCTGGCCTGGACGCTCACTGTACCGAACACTGTGTTCATAATAATAACCTTTATTTTTTAAAGGGGTGGAGGGGTTAGCCAGGGGAAGGTCTCGGTCAGACCACCAAATGCTCCGGTGGTGTGGGTCATGACTAAGACCTGCGTCAGGAAACAATTGTCTTGTTTCCTGACAAATATTTCCTAACTTTTCACCGTAATTACAGTCCTTGCCACATTCTTCAATTTAAAATAAATCCAAAATACATTTTGACTCATGATAATGAACAAATTCTAAGTACATTCCGACTCATGATAATGAACAAATTCTAAGTACATTCCGACTCATGATAATGAACATATTCTAAGAACATTTCGACTCATGATAATGAACATATTCTAAGTACATTTCGACTCATGATAATGAACATATTCTAAGTACATTCCGACTCATGATAATGAACATATTCTAAGTACATTCCGACTCATGATAATGAACATATTCTAAGAACATTTCGACTCATGATAATGAACATATTCTAAGTACATTTCGACTCATGATAATGAACATATTCTAAGTACATTTCGACTCATTATTCCACTGCCAAAAGAAAGAACTTTGAGGTAGAATTCCTTGAGAAAGTTCCCCGCTAGGTAACGAGCGGCCAACTTGTTCCACGAGAAGTTTTAATTATAAACACGTAAAAGTTCTGGCTCCCACTTTAAGTCAATTAGGGATAATTACCTTTTAATCTACTTTTGCTACTTTTTTCCTGATAATTTCTTCACATCATTCTATATTTTTCAATCCGGGCACGTTGATAATTGTGTGAGACTGAGGGGTATTGTGTGAGACTGAGGGGTATTGTGTGAAACTGAGGGGTATTGTGTGAAACTGAGGGGCATTGTGTGAAACTGAGGGGTATTGTGTGAGAGTGAGGGGTATTGTGTGAGACTGAGGGGTATTGTGGGAAACTGAGGGGTATTGTGTGAAACTGAGGGATATTGTATAAGACTGAGGGGTGTTGTGTGAGACTGAGGGTATACTCAGTAAACTTATTCCCCTATAATTCTTACACTCTCTTTTATCCCCCTTCCCTTTATATAAAGGAACTATACATGCTCTCTGCCAATCCCTAGGTACCTTCCCCTCTTTCATACATTTATTAAAAAACAATACCAACCACTCCAACACTTTGTGTGAAACTGAGGGGTATTGTGTGAGACTGAGGGGTGTTGTATAAGACTGAGGGGTGTTGTGTAAGACTGAGGGGTGTTGTATAAGACTGAGGGGTGTTGTATAAGACTGAGGGTGTTGTGTAAGACTGAAGGGTGTTGTATAAGACTGAGGGTGTTGTATAAGACTGAGGGTGTTGTGTAAGACTGAGGGTGTTGTATAAGACTGAGGGGTGTTGTATAAGACTGAGGGGTGTTGTGTAAGACTAAGGGGTGTTGTGTAAGACTGAAGGGTGTTGTGTAAGACTGAGGGGTGTTGTATAAGACTGAGGGGTGTTGTATAAGACTGAAGGGTGTTGTATAAGACTGAGGGGTGTTGTATAAGACTGAGGGGTGTTGTGTAAGACTGAAGGGTGTTGTATAAGACTGAGGGGTGTTGTGTAAGACTGAGGGGTGTTGTATAAGACTGAGGGGTGTTGTGTAAGACTGAAGGGTGTTGTATAAGACTGAGGGGTGTTGTATAAGACTGAGGGGTGTTGTATAAGACTGACGGGTGTTGTATAAGACTGAGGGTGTTGTATAAGACTGAGGGTGTTGTATAAGACTGAGGGGTGTTGTATAAGACTGAGGGTGTTGTATAAGACTGAAGGGTGTTGTGTAAGACTGAAGGGGTTGTGTAAGACTGAGGGTGTTGTATAAGACTGAGGGTGTTGTGTAAGACTGAAGGGTGTTGTATAAGACTGAGGGGTGTTGTGTAAGACTGAAGGGTGTTGTATAAGACTGAGGGGTGTTGTATAAGACTGAGGGGTGTTGTATAAGACTGACGGGTGTTGTATAAGACTGAGGGGTGTTGTATAAGACTGAGGGGTGTTGTATAAGACTGAGGGGTGTTGTATAAGACTGAGGGGTGTTGTATAAGACTGAGGGGTGTTGTATAAGACTGAAGGGTGTTGTGTAAGACTGAAGGGGGTTGGTAAGACTGAGGGTGTTGTATAAGACTGAGGGTGTTGTGTAAGACTGAAGGGTGTTGTATAAGACTGAGGGTGTTGTGTAAGACTGAAGGGTGTTGTATAAGACTGAGGGTGTTGTATAAGACTGAGGGTGTTGTATAAGACTGACGGGTGTTGTATAAGACTGAGGGTGTTGTATAAGACTGAGGGTGTTGTATAAGACTGAGGGTGTTGTATAAGACTGAGGGGTGTTGTATAAGACTGAAGGGTGTTGTGTAAGACTGAAGGGGTTGTGTAAGACTGAGGGTGTTGTATAAGACTGAGGGTGTTGTGTAAGACTGAAGGGTGTTGTATAAGACTGAGGGTGTTGTATAAGACTGAGGGTGTTGTGTAAGACTGAGGGTGTTGTATAAGACTGAGGGGTGTTGTGTAAGACTGAAGGGTGTTGTATAAGACTGAGGGTGTTGTATAAGACTGAGGGTGTTGTATAAGACTGACGGGTGTTGTATAAGACTGAGGGTGTTGTATAAGACTGAGGGTGTTGTATAAGACTGGGGGGTGTTGTATAAGACTGAGGGTGTTGTATAAGACTGAAGGGTGTTGTGTAAGACTGAAGGGGTTGTGTAAGACTGAGGGTGTTGTATAAGACTGAGGGTGTTGTGTAAGACTGAAGGGTGTTGTATAAGACTGAGGGGTGTTGTATAAGACTGAGGGGTGTTGTATAAGACTGACGGGTGTTGTATAAGACTGAGGGTGTTGTATAAGACTGAGGGTGTTGTATAAGACTGAGGGGTGTTGTATAAGACTGAGGGTGTTGTATAAGACTGAAGGGTGTTGTGTAAGACTGAAGGGGTTGTGTAAGACTGAGGGTGTTGTATAAGACTGAGGGTGTTGTGTAAGACTGAGGGGTGTTGTGTAAGACTGAGGGGTGTTGTATAAGACTGAGGGTGTTGTATAAGACTGAGGTGTTGTGTAAGACTGAGGTGTTGTGTAAGACTGAGGGTGTTGTGTAAGACTGAGGGTGTTGTATAAGACTGAGGGTGTTGTATAAGACTGAGGGTGTTGTGTAAGACTGAGGGTGTTGTGTAAGACTGAGGGTGTTGTATAAGACTGAGGGTGTTGTGTAAGACTGAAGGGTGTTGTATAAGACTGAAGGGGTTGTGTAAGACTGAGGGTGTTGTATAAGACTGAGGGGTGTTGTGTAAGACTGAAGGGTGTTGTATAAGACTGAGGGGTGTTGTGTAAGACTGAGGGGTGTTGTGTAAGACTGAAGGGTGTTGTGTAAGACTGAAGGGTGTTGTGTAAGACTGAGGGGTGTTGTATAAGACTGAGGGGTGTTGTGTAAGACTGAGGGGTGTTGTGTAAGACTGAGGGGTGTTGTATAAGACTGAGGGGTGTTGTGTAAGACTGAAGGGTGTTGTGTAAGACTGAAGGGGGTTGTGTAAGACTGAGGGGTGTTGTATAAGACTGAGGGGTGTTGTGTAAGACTGAAGGGTGTTGTATAAGACTGAGGGGTGTTGTGTAAGACTGAGGGGTGTTGTGTAAGACTGAGGGGTGTTGTATAAGACTGAGGGGTGTTGTGTAAGACTGAAGGGATATTGTTTAAGAGACTGGGAGGTATGGTTCATACAAGAGACTGAGAGGTTCTGCTTCATACATTATTCAAGGCCAGGAGCTATATCTCGACCCCAGTATACACAGTTACGTGCTTCCTGGGCCGCAGCATCCGCTCTGTGGGCCAGCAGATAAACTAATCTTTGTCCCCGAATATGAGAGATGATTAGCATCTCTCTGGTCAGAGATGTGGGATGATGCGCAGTGACACAGTACAACATGGGGGCGGAAGCAACATGTGGGTGTGTGAGAATACCATGTGGTTGGGCAAGAACATCATGTGGGTGGGTGAAAACCTCATGTGAGTGAGTCAGTACACTATGTGATTATGTGAGTACATGTGGGTAGGTGAGTACACTACGTGGGCGTGTGAGTACACCATGAGGATAGGTGAGTACACCATGAGGGTAGGTGAGTACACCATGAGGGTAGGTGAGTACACCATGAGGATAGGTGAGTACACCATGAGGGTAGGTGAGTACACCATGAGGGTAGGTGAGTACACCATGAGAATAGGTGAGTACACCATGAGGGTAGGTGAGTACACCATGTGGGTAGGTGAGTACACCATAAGGGTAGGTGAGTACACCATGTGGGTAGGTGAGTACACCATGAGGGTAGGTGAGTACACCATGTGGATGGATGAGTACATTACATGGGTAGGTGAGTACACCACGTGGGCGTGTGAGTACACCATGAGGGTAGGTGAGTACACCATGTGGGTAGGTGAGTACACCATGAGGGTAGGTGAGTACACCATGTGCGTAGGTGAGTACACCATGTGGGTAGGTGAGTACACCATGAGGGTAGGTGAGTACACCATGTGGGTAGGTGAGTACACCATGAGGGTAGGTGAGTACACTATGTGGATGGATGAGTACATTACATGGATAGGTGAGTACACCACATGGGCGTGTGAGTACACCATGAGGGTAGGTGAGTACACCATGAGGGTAGGTGAGTACACCATGTGGGTAGGTGAGTACACCATGAGGGTAGATGAGTACACCATGTGGGTAGGTGAGTACACCATGCGGATGGGTGAGTACACCATGAGGGTAGGTGAGTACACCATGTGGATTGGTGAGTACACCACATGGGTGTGTGAGACCACGTGGGTGGGGTGGGAACACCATGTGGGTGGGTGATAACATCATTTGGGTGGGTGAGTACACCATGTGGGTGGGTGAGTACCTCATGTGGGTGGGTGAGTACACCATGTGGGTGGGTGAGAACACCACGTGGGTGTGAGACCATGTGGGTGGGTGAGAACACCATGTGGGTGGGTGAGAACACCATGTGGGTGAGTCAGTACACCATGTCGGTGTGTGAGACCATGTAGGTGAGTGAGAACACCATGTGGGTGGGTGAGAACACCATGTGGGTGGGTGAGAACACCATGTGGGTGAGTGAGAACACCATGTGGGTGTGTGAGACCATGTAGGTGAGTGAGTACACCATGTGGGTGGGTGAGAACACCATGTGGGTGTGTGAGACCATGTAGGTGAGTGAGAACACCATGTGGGTGGGTGAGTGCGGGTGAACACAGCAGTACGGGGTAATGGCGTGGAGAGCAGTACAAAGCTAACAGATAATCACCCACATTAGTGGTGGTCACTCTAAATTAATGGCGTGGAGGGGGAGGCGCAATTGTTGTGGCGGTCACTGGAAGGCAAAACTGCCACCTCTGTCAGAGTAAAGAGAGGGAGGGAGGGGAGCTAGAATGGGAGAGAGGAGGGGAGGGAGGGTTGGAGGGGAGTCAGAGCTAGAATGGGAGATAGGGAGGAGGGAGGGTTGGAGGGGCGTCAGAGCTAGAATGGGAGAGAGGGAGGGAGGGATGGTTGGAGGGGGCGTCAGAGCTAGAATGAGAGAGAGAAGAGAGAGACTGGCAATGATTGACTGTGAGAGAGAACCAGTAATTTACGGCATTAATGTAACGATAATAATAATAATTATATAATAATAATAATAATAATAATAATAATAATAATAATAATTATTATTATTATTATATTATTAATAATATTATTATTATTATTATTATTATTATTATTATTATTATTATTATTATTATTACTATTATTATTATTATTATTATTATTATATTTAATATTATTATTATTATTATTATTATTTGTGTGTTGCTTTTACGAGAGAGTATCATCACATACATGATAGACAGCATCATCACATCCATGATAGACAGCATCATTACATCCATGATAGACAGCATCATCACATACATGATAGACAGCATCATCACATCCATGATAGACAGAATCATCACATCCATGATAGACAGCATCATCACATCCATGATAGACAGCATCATCACATCCATGATAGACAGCATCATCACATCCATGATAGACAGCATCATCACATCCATGATAGACAGCATCATCACATCCATGATAGACAGCATCATTACATCCATGATAGACAGCATCATCACATACATGATAGACAGCATCATCACATCCATGAGAGACAACATCGTCACATCCATGATAGACAGCATCATCACATCCATGATAGACAGCATCATCACATCCATGATAGACAGCATCATCACATCCATGATAGACAGCATCATCACATCCATGATAGACAGCATCATCACATCCATGATAGACAGCATCATCACATCCATGATAGACAGCATCATCACATACATGATAGACAGCATAGTTCAGTAGATGAATAACAAGGCTGCAAAACACATAACGTTACAGAGTTCACATACCCAGGTGTTGCCTCTGAGTCTTACTCATCTCCTGGTGAATATTAAATACCATGAATATAATGCTAGCTGGCTGACTCACCAACACTACGGTGCCTTGCTATAGCGGACACTTCCATAAGCTTATTACTCAACTACTAGTTAAGAGGTGGGGAAGGATTGATAATAGACCTGCCTAGCATAGGCCAGTAGGCCTGAGGAATTAGACACAGCGGCTTTATGAATTGAATTGAGAGATGTGAAGATATGAGGTGGTAATCAGTGTGTTATCCTGGTAGTCGGTAATGTATACCATCATTGTAATGATTTTGGTCTAATACACAGTAGACCTGCTACATTGTTCCTCAGTGCTTATGGTCAAACTTCCGCTAGTGGACCCCGCCTCCTGTGACGCCATCTCCAACTTCCGCTCATCATTTCTGACTCCAGTATAAAAAGCTCTGTTATCATGCTTCATGTTGTCAGTCCCTCAAATCTGAGGGACTGACCACATCAAACTTACTCATTGATCTCTCTGCTGGCCTCATCATGTATGCTACCACTATATTCGACTGAAGAAGCCTTCTCAGCAGGCGACACGTTTCAGCAAGATGTGTCGCACTCACCTACCTGTGGGTGTTGTATGCCGTTAATATAATGGCAAACCCGTGTGTATTATTCACCGGGAAAAGAAGTAAAGGCTTGACCCTCCGTGTATCAATGACGTGTTTATCTCTGAACAGTAAGACTGTGACTGTCTGGCTTCCTCAACACCAGCTCCACCTTGTTCATGTTCAATATTAATGTTCACCTAACATTAAATATTCATGTTCCATCAATATTTAATATTAATGTTATATTAACATTTAATATTAATGTTACATTAACATTAAATATTAGTATCTCAATAATACTGAAGTGATGAAATAAGCACAACAATGAGATATAATCATTCTCTTATTACAATGTTTCAAAAAGCGTCAAAGAAAGTCAAAATATTTTTATGTTCATTGGAGAGCACTGAACATGAAAGGGTCATATTGATTTTTTGAAAATGAGGGGTAATAAGGTTTGATCAAACCTAATGGCTCTTGGTGGTAGTAACAAGTTATCTTGACTGACGCAACACAAGATAACACCGGGTGTTGCAGAGTTGTCAGTCTTGCTGCCTTGCAAGAGTTGAGTGTTCGACAGTAGTGAAACCTGGGGGTGGTATTTTCCCTGTGTGTGTGTGTGTGTGTGTGTCTGTGTGTGTGTGTGTGTGTGTGTGTGTGTGTGTGTGTCACTATTTATGGTGTGTGTTGTTGTTGTGTTATTCACCTGTTTTATGGTTTGTCCCGGGTCATGTTCCTGGATCCTTGTTCCTGTCATCAATCCCTTGCTTTCCTTTCCTGACCCTTTGGTATCTTCCTTTCCAGTTGTGGCTCCCTTTTGTTCCTGTGTCCATCCCTTTGTTCCTGTGTCACATCCCCTTGTTCCTGTGTCCCATCCCCTTGTTCCTGTGTCCCATCCCCTTGTTCCTGTGTCCCATCCCTTGTTCCTGTGTCACATCCCCTTGTTCCTGTGTCCCATCCCCTTGTTCCTGTGTCCCATCCCCTTGTTCCTGTGTCCCATCCCCTTGTTCCTGTGTCCCATCTCTGAAACGTTCTGTCCCTATCCATCTTGTATGTGGGGGGGGGGGGTGTTGCGTTGTATATAAACACACGTTTCGTAAAGTTAGTGAATAAATGATCCACTCCTCCATATGTAGACACACAGGTCAGGATCTAGCAGTAATAATCTGGTTGATCAAGACACTGAAAACGTCTCGCCTCAGGCTGGGGTTGGAATGCTCAGTACCGGTGACACTCACCGATTTGTGTTTGCGAGAAGGAGTCGAGACTCAGCTCCTGGTCCCTGTCGAGTGTTTAATACACCAGGTCTCCCAGAGAGGTCAAGTTGCCCACTGACAGGTCAGGGACCAGAACAGCATTTAAAATTAAACCAATTCATGGGTCTAGAGTCACTAGCGCAGACCACTGAGATATGTGTGTTAATTGTTGCAGAGAGCATTCTACCCCCTCATCCCCATCCTCATGTGGTCCGGTGGAAAGAGTTATTAAAAGGGCAAAGTAAAGATAAGCGTATACGGTAAGTTTGTTAAATTTACCTGTCATCTTACATGTTGTTGAAGCAGAAAGGATCAGCAGTCTTGTCAGCGTGCAAAACGTTTAACAGATTTTCTTTTCACACACACACGACAGAATTAATAAGTTGAGAGCCTGGGGAGCCAGTGAGCCTGGGGAGCCAGTGAGCCTGGGGAGCCAGTGAGCCTGGGCAGCCAGTGAGCCTGGGGAGCCAGTGAGCCTGGGGAGCCAGTGAGCCTGGGCAGCCAGTGAGCCTGGGGAGCCAGTGAGCCTGGGCAGCCAGTGAGCCTGGGGAGCCAGTGAGCCTGGGCAGCCAGTGAGCCTGGGGAGCCAGTGAGCCTGGGAGCAGGACCAGTGAGCCTGGGGAGTCCAGCTGAGGCTGGAGTAGCCAGTGGACATTTTTGAATGTTAAAATGCAAGAGGAGAGATGTTAGCTGGGGAGGTGGAGGTATGGGAAAGTTGGAGACAATGTTTGAATGTAAATATGTAGTGAGAAGTGATATGTGGGTGAAGACAGCCACATGTCATGGGCAGGGAGAAGTGATATGTGGGGAGTGAAGACCAGCCACATGTTATGGGCAGGAGAAGTGATATGTGGTGGAGGAAGACCAGCCACATGTCATGGGCAGGGAGAAGTGATATGTGGGGGAGGAAGACCAGCCACATGTTATGGGCAGGGAGAAGTGATATGTGGTGGGAGTGAAGACCAGCCACATGTTATGGGCAGGGAGAAGTGATATGTGGTGGGAGTGAAGACCAGCCACATGTCATGGGCAGGGAGAAGTGATATGTGGTGGGAGTGAAGACCAGCCACATGTCATGAGCAGGGAGAAGTGATATGTGGTGGGAGTGAAGACCAGCCACATATGAGTGTGAGGGGAGGGACGGGGGTTAGAGCAGCTGGGACGGATGGTAATGATTAAGATTGAAATGTTAAAAGCAGATGGTGGTATTGTTTTGAAGTTGTTCGTGTATTTGTTGAGTGCATGAATGACAGAAGAGAAGGTACCAGAGAACTGGCAGAGAACGTACATAGTTCCTTAGTATACGGGGAAAAATGGATAAGAAAGAACGTAAGGAATTATAGGGAAATAAGCTTGAGTATACCGGGTAAACTGTGCAGTAGAATTATTATTCAAAGATTTAGAGGTAAGACTAAAAACAGGATTTTTAGAGGAACAATGAAGATTGAAGAAGGACAGAGGGGATGTGTAGATCAAGTATTTAAATTGAAGCAAATAAGGGAAGAATACTTAGAATCTTAGATGAAGGTAAGTAACTGTTTGTCTCATTTGTGGATTTAAAAAAGACGTATGATAGGGCAGATAGGGGAGCAAAGTGATAGACATTGCATGGAACAGGTAGTACGTTATTAAGGCAGTATAGATTTTTTTCTGAGGAGAGTGAGATGTAGGCTGACGTATGTACAAGAGGAGGGGATCATTTCCCAGCAAAAGTAAGCCTTAGGAAGACACGTGTGACGTCACCATGGTTGCTTAATATGTATATAGAGTAAGGTTCTAAAATAAACAAATGTTATGGTGTTGAGGAGAGGTGAAGAATCTAAAAATAATGAATATTATACCAAATGGGAATTGCCACAATTGCTTATTTGTTGAGGACAGTTGTGTGAAGAGCAGTTGCAAGGCTTGATGGGCGAGACTGCGAGGATGTGTAAAAGAAGAAAAATAAAAGTGAACACAGAACAAGGTGGTGAGAATAACAACACGTTTAGGCAATGGAAAATTAGATATCATATTAAAAAGAAGGAATATAGAGGAAGTGAATGTATTCAGATATTTGTAAGTGGACGTGTCAGCAGATGGATCTATGATAAACTAGGTGGAAAGAAAGAACTTAATATATAGGAGAAGAAAAAGAATGTACCAGAGTATGATGGTACCAACCCTTTTATATGGGTGTGAGGTATGGGCTTTAAACGTTGCAACAACGAGAAGGCTAGAATCAGTGGAGATATGTTTGAGAACAATGTGTGATGTAAATATTATGCAGAGAATTCGGAGCATAGAAATTAGAAGACAGTGGGAAGTTACTAAACGTATTATTCAGAAGACTGAGGTATTGTTGAGGTGGATGGGCATTTAGAAAGGAGGGAACAAAATAGAACGATCAAGGTGTTGGAGGGTTGGAAGGAAAGTGGGAAGGAGGTTTTAAGAGGAAGAGCCTTGAGTGTACAATAAGCGTGTGCGAAATCGTTAGATCGGGGTGAATTAGGACAAGTGGTTTTACTGATCTGACGTGCTGTTGGAGTGTGAGCGAGGTAACATGTATAAAATATTCAGGGAAACCGACTAGCTGGACTTGAGTGCTGGGGGTAGAGAGTACAGATGTTGCACTTCAGAGGGTCATTTGAAATGTGATGTCCGCGCACTGCTGGCAAGACAGCTGTTCAATGAATGATACTGAATGTTTCTTATGTTGGGTTAAGTTAGGCATCAGTGTTAGTGTCCATCAGTGTACTACCCTAGGGAGGTATAGTAGCATCTGAGTGCATGTGTGTCAATCAGATGGGGTTTACATTACAGTTATACTCCGGTAACTTGCTGTTAGCCCATGTAAACTAGCACTGCCAGTGGTACTTCAACTGAGAATACCAGGTTGCTACGCCAGCATGGTAACCATTACCAACCACATCACAACCATTTACACATGTTTATTGGAGGGAGAGAGTGTGAAGAAGGAAGGTTGAGAGCGATACAAGTGGTAAGGAGCCTCCATCATGGTGAAGGTTGGAAGGAGATGGACAGTTAGTGAGAGTATGTCACCAACCATTACTATTATGAGGATAGGAGAGAGGGAAGAGGGGTTGGGGGAGTAATGAGGGAGTAAGCAAGCAACCTCCACCAAGTTTACACTAAGTTACCAACACTTTATCTTAATTACACAGTCACTTGAACTATTAAGAAACTTGTGTAGCGAACAATTAATACCCAGCTCGTGAGGCATGAACACTGCAACATGTGCAGCTATTGTACACACTGCCTTGCTCACACACTGCCTTGCTCACACACTGCCTTGCTCACACACTGCCTTGCTCACACACTGCCTTGCTCACACACTATGCAAGATACCAGCTTACATTCCAGGTAACTTCCTCCAAGACATTTTTCCCTCGCTCTGAGACCAGCAGCCTCAGACATATAGTTTAGCTTGCCCTTATCAAGATGATGTTGACGTGATGGCAAGCAGTGACCAACAGTGTCTGAGGCTGGCTGAGATGACGTGCAGAGATGTGGTCATGTGTGATGCACCACGTCGGATACAAATTTGCAGTCGGTGCCTACCATAGTGGTGGTGGTAGTGCAGGTGGTGCTACTGCAGGTGGTGGTAGTGCAAGTGGTACCTTCCCAGAACTAGTGGTTCTGGAGCTCCTCCACTGAGTGCTACTCTGCTCCACTATTATTCACAATAACTCACACTCCTCCCACAGCTTGTTAACTTCCAGCAAGTAAAGAAAAACTTTTCCTCCTTGTTTTAAGAAGAAAATATTAGTTTAAGGAAAAAACTATTACTTTAAGACGATAACGTTACCGTGTTTTAAGAAGACAATACGGGAAGAACAATGTTGTGGCTGGATACCTTTGTCTTGGTGACGAAATTCACTGCTGTTCACTGAAAGTTCCATATATCCCATACTGGTTTAGCGCTTCCCCAGTATAATAACATTATTATTAATAATAATAATAATGAGTTATTTTATGACAGTCCCTTTTTCTTAGGATTCGTCACCGACTGTGTTATCTGTTGAGTAATACTGTTAAGTGTGACTCCTCGAGGATGTTTGATCCTAGGAGTGGTTTCCCTTCACTGTATGAACATTAAACGTGTTTCCTTCCATGACCTTTGTGACTCTTGGGGGTTTAGGGATGTTATTATTCTTGGCTGGTGAAGTGCCCTCGTCTGTGGGTGGTCTTTGTTGCCCTGTTGGACTTAGGTAGAGTTTATGTTTCCTCCAGAGAGCTTATGTTTCCTCCAGAGAGCTTATGTTTCCTTCAGAGAGCTTATGTTTCCTTCAGAGAGCTTATGTTTCCTTCAGAGAGCTTGTGTCTCATTCAGAGAGCTTGTGTCTCATTCAGAGAGCTTGTGTCTCATTCAGAGAGCTTGTGTCTCATTCAGAGAGCTTGTATCTCATTCAGAGTTTGTGTCTCTCTCAGAGTTTGTCTCAGAGAGATACTCCGCTATTCTCTCCCATCTCACGGTGAGTTCAGCTCAGTTCAGTTGGTTGATCTCACATGTTTATTCTCTGGACTTGATAAGTGTCTGAAGGAGAAGTCACGTCCCTCAGTAGTTCTTCTCGACACAAAACTTTACAAGAGTTTATCCTCGTAGTTGCAAACTGGTTTCGTGTACACACTTGTATTATCTTGTAGTCATCTACTGGCGTATGTGCACATGTTTCATGTACACACTGGCAACATGGTGTAGTCATCAGCTGTTTCATTAGCAAGGCATTGTCAGTAAACATTGTGAGGAAGGGTGCCACTTCCCTGGCACCGTCATCTATTCAAATGCAAAATTTATAGTTACTCTTCAAAAACCACCCAGCCAAAATTCGTACATCTACTTAAAAATGTTTCAGTTTCCGTCAGATTCATTTATCTTCCACAAAGTTTCGGTGTTTCCTTCAAAATTCTTAGTTTCTTTTGAAACTTGAAATATTGATCAACCTAAAAATTCCAGTCTCCATTTTTAGTCTTAGTCTCCACAGCCACAGTAAACAAATGTATATATTGTGAAGCAGGCTTGTGTCTGCCACCCAGGGCCTGATGCTGTGAAGCAGGCTTGTGTCTGCCACCCAGGGTCTGATGCTGTGAAGCAGGCTTGTGTCTGCCACCCAGGGCCTGATGCTGTGAAGCAGGCTTGTGTCTGCCACCCAGGGTCTGATGCTGTGAAGCAGGCTTGTGTCTGCCACCCAGGGCCTGATGCTGTGAAGCAGGCTTGTGTCTGCCACCCAGGGCCTGATGCTGTGAAGCAGGCTTGTGTCTGCCACCCAGGGCCTGATGCTGTGAAGCAGGCTTGTCTCTGCCACCCAGGGCCTGATGCTGTGAAGCAGGCTTGTCTCTGCCACCCAGGGCCTGATGCTGTGAAGCAGGCTTGTGTCTGCCACCCAGGGCCTGATGCTGTGAAGCACTTGTGTTGCCACCCAGGGCCTGATGCTGTGAAGCAGGCTTGTGTCTGCCACCCAGGGCCTGATGCTGTGAAGCAGGCTTGTGTCTGCCACCCAGGGCCTGATGCTGTGAAGCAGGCTTGTGTCTGCCACCCAGGGCCTGATGCTGTGAAGCAGGCTTGTGTCTGCCACCCAGGGCCTGATGCTGTGAAGCAGGCTTGTGTCTGCCACCCAGGGCCTGATGCTGTGAAGCAGGCTTGTCTCTGCCACCCAGGGCCTGATGCTGTGAAGCAGGCTTGTCTCTGCCACCCAGGGCCTGATGCTGTGAAGCAGGCTTGTCTCTGCCACCCAGGGCTTGATGCTGTGAAGCAGGCTTGTCTCTGCCACCCAGGGCCTGATGCTGTGAAGCACGCTTGTGTCTGCCACCCAGGGCCTGATGCTGTGAAGCAGGCTTGTGTCTGCCACCCAGGGCCTGATGCTGTGAAGCAGGCTTGTGTCTGCCACCCAGGGCCTGATGCTGTGAAGCAGGCTTGTGTCTGCCACCCAGGGCCTGATGCTGTGAAGCAGGCTTGTGTCTGCCACCCAGGGCCTGATGCTGTGAAGCAGGCTTGTGTCTGCCACCCAGGGCCTGATGCTGTGAAGCAGGCTTGTGTCTGCCACCCAGGGCCTGATGCTGTGAAGCAGGCTTGTCTCTGCCACCCAGGGCCTGATGCTGTGAAGCAGGCTTGTCTCTGCCACCCAGGGCCTGATGCTGTGAAGCAGGCTTGTCTCTGCCACCCAGGGCCTGATGCTGTGAAGCAGGCTTGTCTCTGCCACCTAGGGCCTGATGCTGTGAAGCAGGCTTGTCTCTGCCACCCAGGGCCTGATGCTGTGAAGCAGGCTTGTCTCTGCCACCCAGGGCCTGATGCTGTGAAGCAGGCTTGTCTCTGCCACCCAGGGCCTGATGCTGTGAAGCAGGCTTGTCTCTGCCACCCAGGGCCTGATGCTGTGAAGCAGGCTTGTCTCTGCCACCTAGGGCCTGATGCTGTGAAGCAGGCTTGTCTCTGCCACCCAGGGCCTGATGCTGTGAAGCAGGCTTGTCTCTGCCACCCAGGGCCTGATGCTGTGAAGCAGGCTTGTCTCTGCCACCCAGGGCCTGATGCTGTGAAGCAGGCTTGTCTCTGCCACCCAGGGCCTGATGCTGTGAAGCAGGCTTGTCTCTGCCACCCAGGGCCTGATGCTGTGAAGCAGGCTTGTCTCTGCCACCCAGGGCCTGATGCTGTGAAGCAGGCTTGTCTCTGC
The DNA here is from genome assembly GCA_009830355.1 of Cherax destructor. Lineage (NCBI taxonomy): Eukaryota > Metazoa > Arthropoda > Malacostraca > Decapoda > Parastacidae > Cherax > Cherax destructor. Next base: position 24,827 of record WNWK01006222.1, on the reverse strand, counting down.
CACCTAGGGCCTGATGCTGTGAAGCAGGCTTGTCTCTGCCACCCAGGGCCTGATGCTGTGAAGCAGGCTTGTCTCTGCCACCTAGGGCCTGATGCTGTGAAGCAGGCTTGTCTCTGCCACCCAGGGTCTGTTGCTGATAAGATGTACTTCTGATCACCAGTTTAGGGATTTGGTAAATACAGAAATGTAAAATGCATTTATATTTATTGAATTCAGGCATCTTGTATCATCATGTATTTACAGTCTACATGAGAAACACGTTTTACAGGATAGAATATGTAAATGACAATACAGAAACTCTCAAGACACACTAACGTATCAAAGTGTGCAACTGGCTTGCATACGACCCCAAGTCAACATTGCATGTGTGTGTGCAGATACATTCCAGCCATACACTAAGTCTACAGAACACAGTGTGTAGACACCACTAAGTCTACAGAACACAGTGTGTAGACACCACTAAGTCTACAGAACACAGTGTGTAGACACCACTAAGTCTACAGAACACAGTGTGTAGACACCACTAAGTCTACAGAACACAGTGTGTAGACACCACTAAGTCTACAGAACACAGTGTGTAGACACCACTAAGTCTACAGAACAGTGTGTAGACACCACTAAGTCTACAGAACACAGTGTGTAGACACCACTAAGTCTACAGAACACAGTGTGTAGACACCACTAAGTCTACAGAACACAGTGTGTAGACACCACTAAGTCTACAGAACACAGTGTGTAGACACCACTAAGTCTACAGAACACAGTGTGTAGACACCACTAAGTCTACAGAACACAGTGTGTAGACACCACTAAGTCTACAGAACACAGTGTGTAGACACCACTAAGTCTACAGAACACAGTGTGTAGACACCACTAAGTCTACAGAACACAGTGTGTAGACACCACTAAGTCTACAGAACACAGTGTGTAGACACCACTAAGTCTACAGAACACAGTGTGTAGACACCACTAAGTCTACAGAACACAGTGTGTAGACACCACTAAGTCTACAGAACACAGTGTGTAGACACCACTAAGTCTACAGAACACAGTGTGTAGACACTACTAAGGCAAATCGGAGACAAAGTTCATCAAATTCTTGAATAGACCGAGTCCACAAATCACAAAATATAGCATGGAGAGGTAGACTCTTCCTACAAGTGAGTCAAGGCCAAACTGTGCAGAAATATAATACACCAAACATACATCACATCACCTGCTAACATCTAAACTGAGTAAAAGTAAATTCAACCTCGACCCAGTGTTGATACTCAGTCCACAGTGACAAAGTTATATGTTGGTGAGTGTAGCAGTGGTTTCCGGATACTCTGAACTAAGTGAGAGCATTGCTAGTCGTAGCAGCGGCTGTGTTAATAATGACGTTAATAAAGATTCACAAATAAGGACACAAGATGCAAACTGAGAACGAAAAAATTCCAGGTACAAAAATTGATATAGTGAAAAAATAAGTGTCTGCGTTTAAGTGTCAATGGAGATAGAGCGACCATTGCTCAAGTACTTCCCAGGAGACGAGAGTACCTCTGCTGCCAGTAAGAGTCATAAGAAGCTACCCTTGCTATTGGTCAAGTAGCCATACCCACCGCTTATTATGCCAGACTTTAGTACTATATCAAACTCAATAATAACTGACATGGACTACAGCACCTCCACGTTCCTCAATCAACAAAATAACAACATATAAATGGTGGCGAAATATTATTAGTACAGTGAAAAGTATTTCTTGTGATATATTGCAATCAATATATATATATATATATAAAACAAATTCTTCCAGACAACCTCAGTGATTCAGCAGGAATACAGGACCCTAGCTACACCAGTGCCATCACTGAATGGGAGACTCTTGCTGCTCCAACACCAAAACCTAGTGAAGAACTGGCCTACAAACAGTCAAGCTGGGACGGCCCCATCACTGAAAAGATACTTGCCAATATGCTCAGGGCCGTCACATCAGACAGGGAGACTGCCCGTCTCCTAGCTGTGAGTGCACATCACTCTGGGGACTTCCTCCAAACAGTTCCCATTTCGGCCATGGGAACACGCCTGGACCCTAAGACCCTTCGTATTGCAGTGGCTCTGCGCCTTGCTGCCCCTATTCACACGGAATATACGTGTATTTGCAGCGATGCGCAAGCCGACCAATATGGTCTACATGGTCTTAACTGTTCTAAAACCAAGGGTTGGCATGCAAGACACAATGAGGTCAACGACATCATAAAGAGAACCCTTGCTACAGCTGGATGCCCAGCCGAGAGAGCCTCGATCACTAGCAGCCAACAACGCCCACAACCCAGCAAACCGCCCCGACGGGATCACCATCTATCCTTGGAAGAATGGCAAGCTCTTAGCATGGGATTATACCTGTGTGTCGACACTGGCTGACACCTACATCCATCACAGTGTTGGGCGACAGGGAGGAGCTGCTGACCACAGAGAGGAGTACAAGATCGGCAAGTACAGGGACATAAGCCAACAGTATAAATTTGTCCCAGTGGGATCAGAGACCTTGGGAGCGTGGGGAAAAAATGCAACACGTTTCCTTAAAGAACTGGGTTCCAGACTCATCGACACCACCAGGGACCCAAGGGCAGCCACGTTCATGTTCCAGCGTCTCAGCGTGGCCATCCAGAGGGGAAACGCATGCTGCATACTTGGCTCGCGTCCGGCTTCGGAGGAACTGGAGGAGATTCATAATCTTTGATATATTGTACCATTGTATTCATGTTTGTGTTTTCTATAAATGTATTCTGTCTATTAATAAAGCATTTATATGCATGTATGTGTGTATATAGGATGGGGTGGTAGGAGAAGTGGAATATTCAAATGGCTTCAGAAAGAAATCCAAATATTCTTCCTTGAAGCCTTTTTATCCACTTCTCCGAGGCTATGGGTCCCACAATTTGCACTAGAGGTGGACCCCATCCTATTTATATATATATATATATATATATATATATATATATATATATATATATATATATATATATATATATATATATATATATATATGCAAATATATATATAATTAAACACTACAAAAACATGGACTCGTGTAATGTACATAGACACATCTATTACAAAAATATATCTGAAATATTTCCAGTTCATAGTTTGTTACTTAGCGAGGAAGGTGAGACTCTGTTCTTCCACGATCTGTTTGACTTCTACCCCTGCCATGGCGCCACTCTCCCCTGTATCCCTGCCATGGTGCCACTCTCCCTTGTACCCCTGCCATGGTGCCACTCTCTCCTCTACCCCTGCCATGGTGCCACTCTCCCCTGTACCCCTGCCATGGTGCCACTCTCCCTTGTATCCCTGCCATGGTGCCACTCTCTTCTCTACCCCTGCCATGGTGCCACTCTCATGGCTCTCATAGTTCCACACACTGAGGGCCACACACTGGGCTACACGGGCTGTTTAATCCTGAGAGGTGATGGGGGTGGGGCAGCTTACGGAGCTGGATGGGTGTAATGGGGTTAGGTAGGGAGGGAAGCATAGATGAGGGAATAAGGGGAATGGAAATCCCCGCCTTGTGTAATGTGGTGGTGGTGGCAGGGGTCTACGGTGGGGATGGCAGGGAGTTGTGATGATGACAGGGGTCTGTGGTGATAACAGTGGGTTGTGATGGTGGTGACAGGGGTCTGTGGTGATAGCAGGGGTCTGTGGTGATAGCAGGGGTCTGTGGTGATAGCAGGGGGCTGTGGTGATAACAGGGGTCTGTGGTGACAGCAGGGGTCTGTGGTGATAGCAGGGGGCTGTGGTGGTTGTGGGAATTTTGTTAAGGACTAAAGACTACTGGTTGTCTTTGGGTGTAGTTGTCTTTAAGTAGACATCGTAAGGTTCCCAGCAGTCTCATCTTGGAAGTCGTCCTTCCTAGTGTCTTATGTCTGACGCGGCTGAACTAGAACAGGTGTAACAATAATTAACACACCCTCTTCTGGCATATATGTGCTTCAATATGATAGTTGTAAGTACCTGGGGAGATCACATTTCTTACCTGGGTTGGGAGAATCGTCCAACTATAACACCTGACTCGACCCACTGCAGTATTTTGCGGGCTGACGTGTATGCGGACATAAGACTTACCTGGCTTTATGTAACTGTAGCCGGGGTGACACTGCCCGGGATGACACTGCCGGGTAACACCCGGGTGACACTGCCGGGGTGACACTGCCGGGTAACACCCGGGTGACACTGCCGGGGTGACACTGCCCGGGATGACACTGCTGGGTAACACCCGGGTGACACTGCCGGGGTGACACTGCCGTGTCGTGGATGATGATATCGATGGCTTGATTGAAGATATGACTTTTATTCTACGATGAATCACGAGGACGTCAACACTTCTTTCGTCAATTTGGTCACGTTGATGCTGTTTCACGATATTGTGGACACTAGCGTTCTAGTTCATGGCGCACACTAGCGATCTAGTTCATGGCGCACACTAGCGATCTAGTTCATGGCGCACACTAGCGATCTAGTTCATGGCGCACACTAGCGATCTAGTTCATGGCGCACACTAGCTATCTAGTTCATGGCGCACACTAGCGATCTAGTTCATGGCGCACACTAGCGATCTAGTTCATGGCGCACACTAGCGTTCTAGTTCATGGCGCACACTAGCGTTCTAGTTCATGGCGCACACTAGCGTTCTAGTTCATCGGGCACACTAGCGATCTAGTTCATTGTATTTTTAGACGTTTCCATACACCTGACGTTCATTACTCGTTCACAAGACTGACTCGTCAACGTTGATATGACAATGGTTAATGTTCCTAGACAATACCTCGCCTAGGAGAGTCACATTTACGTCTAAACGCCGTATTCATCCTCATTTCTCCCCGGGGGATTGCTCCAGTACGAATTTCTGCGGATTTCTAAGATTTAACGAAGTGTGGATTTGCCAGTAACCGATTTTCTGACGATGTTTTCACTAACTCACTCGTTCTGTCAGATTAATAAATCCTCAGCTCGTCTTATGTAATCGATTTCTGCCGAGAAATGTCTGGACAGTTCAATTTGCTGGGTCAAAAAATGTGAAATCCTAGACTCCGAGGAGTTCTATGGATAATCACTCTACTAGCTATATCATAGGATTATTACTAACTTATTGTGATAAGTTAAGGAATGGAAGCTTTCTAGGGCAAACACATGTGAATTATTTCGAGGGTCCAGATAGGAAGGAAAGGTGTCTGGCATACCAGTCCAGTCTGGTATCTCAGCTGCTGAGACTACAGTCTAAGATATATGACTAGTCTGATATGTGAGTTGTTGAGACTATGTGAGGATGATATACAACCTTCCTTCATCTTGAGCCCTGTGGGAAACAGGAAGAGGTCATGACCCCTTTGTTCCCCGCTGTTGGAAGTAATTTCTCTACAGTGGTGGTGGCAATGGTAGAAGGGTGTGGTGGCAGGGGGCTGTGGTGGGGGTGGCAGGGGGCTGTGGTGGGGGTGGCAGGGGGCTGTGGTGGGGGTGGCAGAGGGCTGTGGTGGGGGTGGCAGGTGGGCTGTGTAGTGTGTGGAACTGGTAATGTGTAGTTGACACCCGGGTTTATATGATGAGGGATGGGGCGCTGTTAGTCGAGGGGCCGGGAGCTGTTTGGTGGGGCCGGGGGCTGTTTGATGGGGCCGTGAGCTGTGTGGTGAGGGCCGGGAGCTGTGTGGTGGGAGCCAGAGACTGTTTGGTGGGGTTCGTCCTTGTTTACTCTCTCAGTTGAGGAGATTGGAACACACCAGTGACGAGGCGGCCTTCAGGTCTAGGTCTAGTGAGTCTGGTTTATGTCTCATCACTTGCTGAGTCTAGTGAGTCTGGTTTATGTCTCATCACTTGCTGAGTCTAGTGAGTCTGGTTTATGTCTCATCACTTGCTGAGTCTAGTGAGTCTGGTTTATGTCTCATCACTTGCTGAGTCTAGTGAGTCTGGTTTATGTCTCATCACTTGCTGAGTCTAGTGAGTCTGGTAAAAGTCTCATCACATCCTGAGTCTAGTGAGTCTGGTTTATGTCTCATCACATCCTGAGTCTAGTGAGTCTGGGTTATGTCTCATCACTTGCTGAGTCTAGTTATTCTGGTTTATGTATCATCACTTGCTGAGTCTAGTGAGTCTGGTTTATGTCTCATCACTTGCTGAGTCTAGTGAGTCTGGTTTATGTCTCATCACTTGCTGAGTCTAGTTATTCTGGTTTATGTATCATCACATCCTGAGTCTAGTGAGTCTGGTTTATGTCTCATCACTTGCTGAGTCTAGTGACCCAGGGTTCCAAGACTTACCTGTTACATACCTGTGACCAGTTTTATTTCATCAGGCTGGCCTGAAGCCCCGTTTTCCTGTTAGGTGATCCAACAGGCTGTTGCTACCGCTTGAGCGGCTTGTTTACTGTGCACCCCATGCTCCTCCTGTGAGCAGTGATCCAAACACAGGATTACAGAGGTCACATCTGGTCACACAGGGTTGAACTGGTGTTACTGATACGACATTTTTCTAAGCATAGTTCTAGCTGCCCAGACTACTTATGTTCCAAATAGGGAAAATTAGATCAAACAAATACATTTTTATATTAACATAAATGAAAAAATATATATCTTTAAAGGCATAATACAAAATTTTAGAAAGGCCTTAATTTAAAAAAATGGCCATTTAGCAAGAACTTATTGAAAATTAAGTCCTTTCCAAAATTTTCATTGATATTAATATAAAAAATTATTAATTTTGTACCAAAGGAACCTTAGAAAACTTACCCAGCCTTATTATAACAAGCTCAATTTAATTTAGCCTAATCCACCTAAATATATTTTAGATAAGTTTAAAAGAATTTAACAATAAACAAACACAATGAAACATTTTTTCGTTAGATTCAGAATGATTTTTGAGAAATTATTGCATACACACATTTTCGCTTGCCTTATTCGGCAAGAAGAGCGTTCCTATTTAAGCCAGAATCGCAAGTTTTACCTATTCGGTGTTAGTGGTGGTGGTGGTGGTGGTGAGTGATGATTGGTGTTGTTGGTGACGCTGGTGGTGGTGGACAATGGTGCAGGCAGTGTCAAGAGGACGACAGTGTCAAGAGGACGACAGTGTCAAGAGGACGACAGTGTCAAGAGGACCACACCAGTGTCAAGAGGACCACACCAGTGTCAAGAGGACCACACCAGTGTCAAGAGGACCACACCAGTGTCAAGAGGACCACACCAGTGTCAAGAGGACCACACCAGTGTCAAGAGGACCACACCAGTGTCAAGAGGACCACACCAGTGTCAAGAGGACCACACCAGTGTCAAGAGGACCACACCAGTGTCAAGAGGACCACACCAGTGTCAAGAGGACCACACCAGTGTCAAGAGGACCACACCAGTGTCAAGAGGACCACACCAGTGTCAAGAGGACCACACCAGTGTCAAGAGGACCACACCAGTGTCAAGAGTAGTGTTGAGCCAAGGGAGCAGAGAGCGAGGGGAAGAACAAAGAGGAAGGGGAATAAAGGGCTGTGGGGGAAGAGGAAGAAAGGGTCAATGTAAGGGGAGAAAAGGATTACAGGAAAGATAATAAGGGGAATAGAGAAAGTAAAAAAACGGGATACACAAGAGAAGAGGAGAGGAAGTAGAAGGGAAGAGGGGAGGAAGGAGAAGGGAAGAGGGGAGGGAAGGAGAAGGGAAGAGGGGAGGGAAGGAGAAGGGAAGAGGGAGGGAAGGAGAAGGGAAGAGGGAGGGAAGAAGAAGGGAAGAGGGAGGGAAGGAGAAGGGAAGAGGGAGGGAGGGAAGGAGAAGGGAAGAGGGAGGAAGTAGAAGGGAAGAGGGAGGAAGGAGAAGGAAGAGGCGAGGAAGTAGAAGGGAAGAGGCGAGGGAAGGAGAAGGGAAGAGGGGAGGGAGGGAAGGAGAAGGGAAGGAGAGGGAAAGGAGGAAGGAGAAGGAAGGGGAGGGAAGGAGAAGGGAAGAGGCGAGGGAAGTAGAAGGGAAGAGGCGAGGGAAGGAGAAGGGAAGAGGGGAGGGGAGGGAAGGAGAAGGGAAGAGGAGGGAAGTAGAAGGGAAGAGGCGAGGGAAGGAGAAGGGAAGAGAGGAGGGAAGGAGAAGGGAAGAGGAAGGAAGAAGAAGGAAGAGGGAAGGGAAGGAGAAGGGAAGAGGGAAGGGAAGGAGAAGGGAAGAGAGAAGGGAAGGAGAAGGGAAGAGGGACGGGAAGGAGAAGAAAGGGAGGCAAAATATTTAGGCAAAGAGTGTAAAGGTAAAAAGAATGATAAAATTCATGATAAGAAAGAGGGATAAATGAAGGCAAAGAGGGAGAGAGAAATCAAGAGAAAGAGGAGTAAAAGTTGTAGATGAAGGAGTTGAAATAAGTGACTGTTGGATATATATATCATATACTATATATATATATATATATATATATATATATATATATATATATATATATATATATATCATAGATTTAATGTAATCTTAAATATACTTAAGAAATATTAACTCCGTACCTAAACCTCCTCCTCTAGCCTCTTACCGCCTCTACTCATCCCTGTCTATACCCCTCCCTGCCACTACCTCTTCCCTGCCTATACTCCTCACCTGTCTCTACCCCTCCCTGTCTCTACTCTCCCCTGCCTCTACTCCTCCCTGCCTCTATCCCTCCCATGTCCTACCCTCCCCTGCCTCTATCCTTCCCTGTCTCTACCCTCCCCTGTCTCTACTCCTCCCCTGCCTCTATCCTTCCTGTCCTACCCCTCCCATGTCTCTACCCCTCCCCTGCCTCTATCCTTCCCTGTCTCTACCCCCCCTGCCTCTATCCTCCCCTGCCTCTCCCCTCCCCTGCCTCTACTCCTCCCTGCTTGTCAACGTGCTCTTTGTAACAGTGGGTCGAGTCTGAGAATATTCCAGATAGCTCCGTGCCTCACCCCGCCCATCTCTCACGCCCACATACCGCCCATTATTCACCCCACCCACTTCTAGCTCCCATACCACCCACTACTTTCACACGTACACCACTCATTCCTGATCCTGACCACTTTCTCACACACGCCCACACACACGCCCACACACACGCCCACACACACGCCCACACACACGCCCATACACACGCCCACACACCATGCATGATCTAACAAGTGTCTCACACATCCCTATCACCGACCACCTCTCAAGCCTCTCCCCCAAACATCACCCTAAGAAGCCTCTAAACAACACTCTCCCAGGAAGCCTTTCTTCAGCACCTCCCCGGAACCTGCCTCAGCACCTCCCCGGAACCTGCCTCAGCACCTCCCCGGAACCTGCCTCAGCACCTCCCCGGAACCTGCCTAGGAAGTCAGGATTTTGAAAGTCAAATCTCAATGACGTTGTTTCACTACTATAAATACTGTGTGTGTGTGTGTGTGTGTGTGTGTTACAGCAGTAGAGCACTTGGCTCACACACTGAGGTCCGTGGTTCGATCCCCGTTACGGGTGGAAACATTAGGACGTGTTTCCATAAGACACCTGCTGTCCATTTTCACCTAGCAGTTAAATAGGTACCTGGGTGTTATTCGACTGGTGTGGGTCGCATCCTGGGGACAAAATTAACCTAATCTGCCAGAAATACTCTGTAGTAACAACCTGGTTGATCAGGTCATTATCCACCACAGGGCCTGGTCATGGACCTGGCCGCGGGGGCGTTGTTACCTGAAACCCTCTCCACGTATGTATGTATGTATATCATTGTATGTATGTATAACAATATATATCAATGTATGTATAGCAAGCGGCTTTCTATATAGTAGTATGTCATTGATGTCAGCTATGGTCTGTATACCTTGTACATGTAGAAATAAAGATTATTATTATTATTATTATTATTACTATTATTATTATTATTATTATTATTATTATTATTATTAGCTGTGCTTAGACCACGTACCAACCACAGCAACACTGTACTTAGACCACGTACCAACCACAACTACACTGTACTTAGACCACGTACCAACCACAACAACACTGTACTTAGACCACGTACCAACCACAACAACACTGTACTTAGACCACGTACCAACCACAACAACACTGTACTTAGACCACGTACCAACCACAACAACACTGTACTTAGACCACGTACCAACCACAACAACACTGTACTTAGACCACGTACCAACCACAACAACACTGTGCTTAGACCACGTACCAACCACACAACACTGTACTTAGACCACGTACCAACCACAGCAACACTGTACTTAGACCACGTACCAACCACAACAACACTGTACTTAGACCACGTACCAACCACAACAACACTGTGCTTAGACCACGTACCAACCACAACAACACTGTACTTAGACCACGTACCAACCACAACAACACTGTACTTAGACCACGTACCAACCACAACAACACTGTGCTTAGACCACGTACCAACCACAACAACACTGTACTTAGACCACGTACCAACCACAACAACACTGTGCTTAGACCACGTACCAACCACAACAACACTGTACTTAGACCACGTACCAACCACAACAACACTGTACTTAGACCACGTACCAACCACAACAACACTGTACTTAGACCACGTACCAACCACAACAACACTTTGCTTAGACCACGTACCAACCACAACAACACTGTGCTTAGACCACGTACCACACGTAACAACCACAACAACACTGTACTTAGACCACGTACCAACCACAACAACACTGTACTTAGACCACGTACCAACCACAGCAACACTGTGCTTAGACCACGTACCAACCACAACAACACTGTACTGTTGTGCTACTCATTTTATCCTTATTATATTAAATACGTTATTGTTTATCCTGAAAATGTTCCACGTTAATAATTTCCTCCTATTTTTGTGGGAGACTGACATGAAGTACATCAGTCCCTGTACTGTGTGTGTGTGTACTCACCTATTTGTGGCTGCAGGGGTCGATTCACAGCTCCTGGCCCCGCCTCTTTGTTGGTTGCTACTAGGACTACTCTCTCCTTGTCGTACGTCTTCTTAAAACTATGTATAGATTCCGCCTGTACCACTTCACTCTCCCGATTGTTTCACTTCATGACAACTCTGAGACTGAAGAAATACTTCCTAACATCCCTATCACTCTTCTGAGTTTTCAACTTCCAGTTGTGGCCTCTTATTCCTATTTTTCATCTCTGAAACATTTTGTCCCTGTCCACCTTGTCAATCCCTCTCAGTATTTTGTACGTCTTTATCATACTTCTCCTATTCCTCTTGTTCTCCAGATTGAGTTCCTTTAACCTCTCCTCACAAGACATGCCTCTTAGATCCGGGACTAGTCTTGTTTCAAACCTCTGCACTTTCTCCAATTTCTTGATTTGCTTGACCAGGTGTGGGTTCCATAATGGTGATGCATACTCTAATATGGGTCTGACGTACACGGTGTACAGTGTCGTGAATGACTCCTTACTTAGATGTCAAAACGCTATTCTTCGTTTTACCAGAGGCGCATCTTCAGCAGCAATTATTTGGTTGGTGTATGCCTTAGGGGATATGCTTGGTATGATACTCACCCCAAGGTCCTTCTTCTTGCGTGAGGTTTGCAGCCTTTGCCCCCCGAGCCTGTACTCCGTCTGCGATCTTTGTCCTTCCCCAAGCTTCATAACCTGCACTTAGTGGGGTTAAACTCCAGGAAACATTGTCAGACCAGGCGTGTAGCCTGTGCAGCTCCACCCTCACTAAACCACTTTCACATTGTTACTCATTTCAGAAACCATTCTCTTAAAACCCACCCAAAGTGGTCAGGCCGTCTAAACTTTCTTACTTTTCTCTTCCTATCTCCCCACGTCATTTTTCAACTTTCTTTCCTTCCCCAGTCTTTTCCATCCTCATTTTGCCATCCTTCTTATGGCGCAACAAAAAACACAAGTTGCAACTAGCCGGGTTCCACGGAGTCCCTTCATAGATTTTGCATTTCTTGCACTCGAACATCACATCAAATCCGTTCACCTCCACTTATTCTGACGTAACGTGCCTTTTATTACCTTTCACACCCTCCTGGAAACACTTATTCGAGCGCCCTTACACTTTACATCTACTCTACATTTATACATTCTTTATTAACATATTTTGTCCCGTTCACTCTATGAGTTTTATCTTTTAATATGTGGACTGACTTTGTATTGTGGTTGAAGTTGTGGGACTTTTGACAGGTAAGGAGGGGAAAGAGGAATTTTCCCAGTTTATGTGAAGTTGTGATAGCACTTATAAACAGTGACATGCATGCTGTGGTGGGGGCTGTCACACTGTGTAAAGTTGTGATGTGTTGTACTGGCTGTTATACTCACTGAATTACGTGGTGCGGTGGAGGCTATTATACTATGTGAGGTTGTGATGAGTTGTGGTGGCACTTATAGACAGTGACATTCGTGGTGGGGTTGTAGCTGTCACGCTATGTGAAGTTATGTGTTATGGTGGCACTTGTAGACACACACGAGGTAGGGTGGTGCCACACTGCCTGAGGTTGTAATGTGTTGTGGTGGCAGTTGTGGTCACTTTGACAGCTGAAGGGGAGGGGGAGGTGTTGGGGAAAGGTTGTTAAAAATGTCAGGTGGTTCTAGTGTGGTTACTACTGATTGAAGGCTTCAGTTCAGTGAATACTGGTGGAACAGTTGAGTTAACTGCTGATGAGAGTTTGTCCTGACGCTTCATAATGAAGCAGACAGCTCTGCTGAACCAACCTGTCCCACAAATAAATTGCTCGTTTTCTGACATTTTTCCCTGCGTCTATTTCTGACCGATCTACGCCAACAGCAAAATTTAATATTAATAATTATATTACAGCACTTCAGTTATGCTATATTTAGGTAAATTTAACAGATAATGACATGAATGAGAGGTCATTGTCTGTTACAGACGACGTTTAATACGTTGGAAACCACACGCACCATGTACATACATAATAAGAAAATCCTGAGTGTAGGGTAGGGGAGAGAGTGAAGGGAGATCACAACAGAGTGGTGTACTAAAAAGTCGTGGTGCTACCCAGCAGGTTTTAATGCAAAATGCACATCATCAACTACGTCCTAATCTAGAGTGGCTTCTGAAGTGATCCCTCTAGAGGTATGAGAGTTGTACCCAGCAAGTATCCGTGGCTGGCTGTGATGGTACAACAAGCATGAAGCAGCGACGTTTCGGTCCTCACGCTGGCTCAGTACACCAGCTGGACGCAGCATCTCAGCAAGGTCAAATCTTTCCAGTTTCTACGACTGGCTAATCATGTTTGTGGAATAGATACGAGAGAGGAAATGTGTGGGCCACGACTCTCCTTATTATAAACTTCAAGGGAAAATTACTGATTTATTTATCATCATACTGTGATATATAAATCATAAATAGGATATAAAAAATCGCAGTTTATTTGCTCGTCTATAGTAACAGTAAATTCGAGAGTTAATCATAGAGACTAGGGACCATCTTAGTGATTACCGAGGTCCCTAATTCGAGAGATGGTCATCAGGATTGGAAACCATCATGGTGATTAACGAGGTCACTAATTCGAGGGATAGTCCTCAGAATTGGGGATCATATTGATGATTAACCAGGTCCCTAATTCGAGAGATAGTCATCAGGATTCAGGACTATCTCCATGATTAACGAGGACTTAATTCGAAAGGTGATCATATGGATTACCTAGGTGATTAACTAGATCAGTAGGTGCAAGTTATTTCGTGTTCAGGGAAGGCCATCAGAGGACCTAGTGATGAGTCGACCTGCTTAATCACCACATTAAGCAACACTCGGCTGTGTAATGTTGGGATCCCTTGCCTAGTGTCTCATGGAAATACTGTGAAGCTGAAATTCCCCACCGTGTTTCTGGCTACACTGTACTGCTAGGAGAGCCTCTGTGTAGCAGCTGGCAACACTGAGGGACAAGTACATTAGGGGTTTTAATGATCAAATGTTGCTGTCTGTCTGTCCTGCTGCTGTCTGTCCTACTGCTGCTGTCTGTCCTGCTGCTGTCTGTCCTACTGCTGCTGTCTGTCCTGTTGCTGCTGTCTGTTCTACTGCTGCTGTCTGTCCTGTTGCTGTCTGTCCTACTGCTGCTGTCTGTCCTGTTGCTGCTGTCTGTCCTGCTGCTGTCTGTCCTACTGCTGCTGTCTGTCCTGTTGCTGTCTGTCCTGTTGCTGCTTCTGTTGTCTGTTCTGCTGTTGATGCTGCTACTGCTGTTATCTCTTACTACACACTTCTTCTTCCTCTGCTTCCTGTTCTTCCTTCTCCCTGGCTTCTTCTTTTATTTCTTCTTCTTGTAATCGTTTCTTCTATTCATCGTTGTATATTTTATGTTCTTTATTATAATCATTATCATCACCATCATCATTATCATTATCATCACATCATCATTATCATTATCATCTATCATTATCATCACTCATCAAACATTACATTATCATCTCATCCTATCATTCATCTATCATTATCATCACCATCATCATTATCACTATCATCACCATCATCTATTATCATTATCATCACCATCATCATTATCACTATCATCACATCATTATCTATCATCATCTATTATCATATCATCCATATATATCATCACCATCATCATTATCACTATCATCACCATATCATTATACTATTCACATATCATTATACTATCATCACCATACCATTCATTATATACTATCTATCATTCATCATCATTATATTACATCACCATATCATTATCATATCATCATCATCATTATCACTATCATACTATCATCATTATCACTATCATCACCATTCATTATCATATTCACCATCATCATTATCATTATCATCACCATTCATTATCATTATCATATCATCATTATCTATCTCACCATCATCATTATCATTATCATCACCATCATCATTATCACTTATCATCACCATCATCATTATCACTATCATCACCATCATCATTATCACTATCATCACCATCATCATTATCATTATCATCACCATCATCATTATCATATATCATCTTATCATTATCATACATCATCATTACATTATCATCACTCATCATTACCTATATACATCATATTATCATATCATCACATTCATTATCACTATCATCACCATCATCATTATCACTATCATCACCATATCATTATCATTATTATCACATTATCATTTCATCCCATCATCATTATCACTATCATCACCATCATCATTATCATTATCATCACCATCATCATTATCACTATCATCACCATCATCATTATCATTATCATCACCATATCATTACATTATCATACATCATCATTACATATCATACCATATATTATCACTATCATCACCATCATCATTATCATTATCATTATCATCTACTAATCATACATTATCATATCTATCATCACTCATCTTATCATTATCATAATCATCATCCATCATCATTATCATTATCATCACCATCATCATTATCATTATCATCACCATCATCATTATCTACTTATCAATCACATCATCATTATATCATTATCATCACCATCATCTTATCATTATCATCATATATATTATAATCAATATCATTACATTAATCACCATCATCATTATCATTATCATCACCATCATCATTTCATATCATCACCATCATCATTATCATATCATCCATCATCATTATCATATATACCATCATCATTATCATTATATCACCATCATCATTATCACTATCATCACCATCATCATTATCATTATCATCACCATCATCATTATCATATCATCACATTCATACATCATTATCATTATCATCACCATCATCTTATCATTATCATCACCATCATCATTATCATATCATCACCATCATCATTATCACTATCATCACCATCATCATTATCACTATCATCACCATCATCATTATCACTTATCATCATCTCATTCATTCTCTCTCCTACAGTTATATTTTATTTCATCTTAGCCGTTTGTGATACCCAAAACATCTACTCCTTTTCATCTTCCTCTTCGTTCTTCTCTTCCTAATCCTTCCCTCGTGCTCTTCCTCCTTCTCCCTCCCTCTCTACTCCTCTCATAACTTCTCCTCCATGTTTATCCTCGCTGCGGCTCCTTCCCCAAGACTCATTTATAATATTTACAGTGTTCCTCCTCTTCCTCCTCTTCCTTTCTCCTCTTCCTTCCCTCTCTTCCTCGCTTCCCCTTTCTCTTCCTGAGTTCGTCGCTAGTCTTCTAATCTTTCTTTTCCCATTTCTCCTTCTTGTAATGCCATTAAACTCTCTCTCTCCTCTCTCTCTCTCTCTCTCTCTCTCTCTCTCTCTCTCTCTCTCTCTCTATCTATCTATCTATCTATCTATCTATCTATCTATCCATCTCTATCTCTCTCTCCTCTCCGTCTTTTTCAACTACCTCTCCCACTAATTTATTTCTTCTTTGCTTCTACACTTCTTCCTTCAATTCTTAATGTTTAAACTCTCATTTCTATCACTTCCCTAGTAAGTAGGGTGCTAGTGAGGTACCTACCTTCCCATTTACACCACCTAGTAAGTAGGGTGCTAGTGAGGTACCTACCTTCCCATTTACACCACCTAGTAAGTAGGGCGCTAGTGAGGTACCTACCTTCCCATTTACACCACCTAGTAAGTAGGGTGCTAGTGAGGTACCTACCTTCCCATTTACACCACCTAGTAAGTAGGGCACTAGTGAGGTACCTACCTTCCCATTTACACCACCTAGTAAGTAGGGCGCTAGTGAGGTACCTACCTTCCCATTTACACCACCTAGTAAGTAGGATGCTAGTGAGGTACCTACCTTCTTATTTACACCACCTAGTAAGTAAAGTATTATTGAGTTACCTACCTTCCCATTTACACCACCTAGTAAGTAGGGTGCTAGTGAGGTACCTACCTTCTTATTTACACCACCTAGTAAATAGGGAATTAGCGAGGTAGTGAAACATGGAGTCAGTTATCCGTAGAGTTCAGTGACATATAAACCAGTTCTATAATGAGTGTTTCAATAGATGAACCCAATTTCAAAGCAGTCTGTTTTGAAATCGGGTCATTTTTTGAAACAACTTGTATAATAGGGTAGCAGAATATTGCTGATTATATTGATTTTAAAACAAGTTGAAATACTTTCTCTTTTTTTATCCATTGTAATTTGGATTTTTAATTATTGGTTCCGGTTCAATCCTACCGTTCCTTGGATCAAATCTCACTTACCTCTCCCCCTCCTTTCCATGACCTACATGACTTTGATGGCTTAAAAGTTTCCCCATATAATAATAATAATAATAATAATAATAATAATCTTAATAATAATAATAATATAATAATAATAATAACAATGATAAAATATTACTAAAATATTACTACTGCTGCAAATAATAATAATAATAATAATAATAATAATATTAATAATAATAATAATAATAATAATAATAATAATTATTATTATTATTATTATTATTATTATTATTATTATTATTATTACAATAATGCTGATGATCATGATGATGAGGATCATGATAATAATAATATC
The DNA here is from genome assembly GCA_009830355.1 of Cherax destructor. NCBI lineage: Eukaryota > Metazoa > Arthropoda > Malacostraca > Decapoda > Parastacidae > Cherax > Cherax destructor. The sequence goes on along the minus strand of WNWK01006222.1, from coordinate 7,352 downwards.
AATAATAATAATAACTAATATTAATAATATTATTATAATAATAATAATAATAATGATTATAATATTTATAATTATAATAATAATAATAATAATAATGCTGATGATCATGATGATGAGGATCATGATAATAATAATAATAATAATAATAATAATAATGATAATAATAACAATAATAATACTAATAATAATAATAATAACACAAGAACATTATACACAAGAGGTCAGGTCAACACGTGAGATCAAACAATAATAATAATAATAATAATAATAATAATAATAATAATAATAATAATAACAATAATAATACTAATAATATAATAATAATAATAATAAACTAATATAATATAATAATAAGAACAAGACATTATACACAAGAGGGCAGTCAAACAATCAAACAATAATAATAATAATAATAATAATAATAATAATAATAATAATAATAATAATAATAATAACAATAATAATACTAATAATAATAATAATAATAAAACAAGAACATTATACACAAGAGGTCAGGTCAACACGTGAGATCAAACAATAATAATAATAATAATAATAATAATAATAATAATAATAATAATAATGATAATACTAACAATAATAATACTACTACTAATAATAATAAAACAAGAACATTATACACAAGAGGTCAGGTCAACACGTGAGATCAAACAATATTATAAAACACTGAACAATATTGATACAAATTATCCAGGTACACTTTTTGACCATTATCATAACAGATTTGACCAGGAATGTTATGCTGGTTCATCACTGTGGCCAGTTGAACATTTACTGTGGCCAGTTCAACATTAACTGTGGCCAGTTCAACATTAACTGTGGCCAGTTCAACATTAACTGTGGCCAGTTGAACATTAACTGTGGCCAGTTGAACATTAACTGTGGCCAGTTGAACATTAACTGTGCCAGTTAACATTAACTGTGGCCAGTTGAACATTAACTGTGGCCAGTTGAACATTAACTGTGGCCAGTTGAACATTAACTGTGGCCAGTTGAACATTAACTGTGGCCAGTTCAACATTAACTGTGGCCAGTTGAACATTAACTGTGGCCAGTTGAACATTAACTGTGGCCAGTTCAACATTAACTGTGGCCAGTTGAACATTAACTGTGGCCAGTTGAACATTAACTGTGGCCAGTTGAACATTAACTGTGGCCAGTTGAACATTAACTGTGGCCAGTTCAACATTAACTGTGGCCAGTTGAACATTAACTGTGGCCAGTTGAACATTAACTGTGGCCAGTTCAACAATAACTGTGGCCAGTTCAACATTAACTGTGGCCAGTTGAACATTAACTGTGGCCAGTTCAACATTAACTGTGGCCAGTTCAACATTAACTGTGGCCAGTTCAACATTAACTGTGGCCAGTTAACATTAACTGTGGCCAGTTCAACATTAACTGTGGCCAGTTCAACATTAACTGTGGCCAGTTCAACATTAACTGTGGCCAGTTCAACATTAACTGTGGCCAGTTCAACATTAACTGTGGCCAGTTCAACATTAACTGTGGCCAGTTCAACATTAACTGTGGCCAGTTCAACATTAACTGTGGCCAGTTCAACATTAACTGTGGCCAGTTCAACATTAACTGTGGCCAGTTGAACATTAACTGTGGCCAGTTCAACATTAACTGTGGCCAGTTCAACATTAACTGTGGCCAGTTCAACATTAACTGTGGCCAGTTCAACATTAACTGTGGCCACTTAAACAGAAGGAAATTATATGTCTAATTCAGTGTCAAGTCTCCACCTCCCTCCTCCCCCACAACCACCACCACCATCACTCCACCACTGCACCACCACTACCACCACTATCACCACTACCATCACAACCACCACAACCACCACCACCACCATCACTCCACCACCACCATCACTCCACCACTGCACCACCACTACAACCACCACCACTACCACCACTATCACCACTACCATCACAACCACCATCACCACCACCATCACTCCACCACTGCACCACCACCACCACTATCACCACTACATCACAACCACCATCACCACCACTACCACCATCACCACCACTATCACCACTCACCACTACTAACACTACCCCCGGATCTCTCAGCTCCCGGGATCTCTCACCCCGGGATCTCTCACCCCCCGGGATCTCTCACCCCCGGGATCTCTCACCCCGTGATCTCTCACCCCGTGATCTCTCACCCCTCGGGATCTCTCACCCCCCGGGATCTCTCACCCCGGGATCTCTCACCCCCGGGATCTCTCACCCCCGGGATCTCTCACCCCCGGGATCTCTCACCCCCGTGATCTCTCACCCCTCGGGATCTCTCACCCCCGTGATCTCTCAACCCCGTGATCTCTCACCCCGGGATCTCTCACCCCGTGATCTCCCACCCCGGATCTCTCACCCCCCGGGATCTCTAACCCCCGGGATCTCTCACCCCCGGGATCTCTCACCCCCGTGATCTCTCACCCCCGTGATCTCTCAACCCCCGTGATCTCTCACCCCCGGGATATCTCACCCCCGGGATCTCTCACCCCCGGGATTCATACCTCGCCTCCACTATAACTCATTGTGTTATCTAGAGTGTCTTCAGCTCCAGGCTTATTTCTTCAGTTTTCCATCTTTGGTTCAGTGTAGAACCTACCTGGAGGGTATTCCGGGGGTCAACGCCCACGCGGCCTGGTCCACGACCAGGCCTACCGGTGGATCAGGACCTGATCAACCAGGCTGTTACTGCTGGCCACACGTAGTCCTACCTACGTTCACGTTTCTGTTTTTGTTATCATGATTAAAGTCAAACAGTACTGTTATTGTCATCTTAACCTCTGTTCACTCTGTCATATGTTGTTATTTGTTGTTCATCTTCATAATGTTCTTAAGGGATAAAGGTGCGACCGTATACACAGCCTTTAAAATAACATTCTCCTATACAGATTTCTGTATATACATAGGTGCACTCGTCTCGGTGTAAATACATAGGTGCACTCCTCTCGGTGTATATACATAGGTGCACTCCTCTCGGTGTATATACATAGGTGCACTCCTCTCGGTGTATATACATAGGTGCACTCCTCTCGGTGTATATACATAGGTGCACTCGTCTCGGTGTAAATACATAGGTGCACTCCTCTCTGTGTATATACATAGGTGCACTCGTTTCAGTATATATACATAGGTGCACTCCTTTCGGTGTATATACATAGGTGCACTCCTGGTGTACAGCATGAACAGTTACATTGCTAGACTCAGACATTTCAGTGTATATAAACACACTCCACTTTTGGGAGTTCCACGCGACCAGAAATTCAGCGAATCAGATTACGTGTAGTAAGAGCAGCATTGCTGAGTTAGGCAGACGCGGCCTACGTCTACCCACGTGATGGACGCAGATTTTAATTTGATTGGAAACCCGAGTAGCAGAAGCCGCCTGAGCTCAGCTGATCAATGGAGATTCGTCAGGGTGAGATGGGAGATATATTGCTCTGGTTGGTTAGGGCGGCGTCCTCACCAGTTATATTGCTGTCCTTACCGTGGTTATTATGAGAGAGAGAGAGAGAGAGAGAGAGAGAGAGAGAGAGAGAGAAGACTTCATTATCCAGAGTGAAAATTACTAACAAATATTCCTTCGTTAAAAAATTATGGTAAAAGTACCTAAATTATCAGCTTAATTACAGATAATTACTATCCTGGATTTAATTGAACCAATCAAGATTTTTCGTGGATTTGTGAAAAGAGGAGATATGTGACAGTAGTTATGATGCCACACAGTTGGTGCACTCACAGGTGGTGCACTCACAGATTGTGGACACAGATGGAGTATACACACAGATGGTTTGCACACACCTGTGGTACATACACAGACGGGTTCCACATACAGATGGTACACAGACGGAGATATCAAGATTTAAGTGCAAACTGAAACGACAAATATTTACATCGTCGTACATCCAGCTTGTGTTGGTGGTCACTCGCACTTTATCTTGAACACCCCCTAGCGTTGTGTTGGTGGTCACTCCTGCACTTGTATACTTCGTAACACCCCCCCTAGCGTTGTGTTGGTGGTCACTCCTGCACTTGTATACTTCGTAACACATCCTCTAGCGTTGTGTTGGTGGTCACTCATGCACTTGTATACTTCGTAACACCCCCCCCTAGCGTTGTGTTGGTGGTCACTCCTGCACTTGTATACTTCGTAACACCCCCCTAGCGTTGTGTTGGTGGTCACTCCTGCACTTGTATACTTCGTAACAACCCCCCTAGCGTTGTGTTGGCGGTCACTCATGCACTTGTATACTTCGTAACACCCCCCCTAGCGTTGTGTTGGTGGTCACTCCTGCACTTGTATACTTCGTAACAACCCCCCTAGCGTTGTGTTGGTGGTCACTCATGCACTTGTATACTTCGTAACACCCCCCCTAGCGTTGTGTTGGCGGTCACTCATGCACTTGTATACTTCGTAACACCCCCCTAGCGTTGTGTTGGCGGTCACTCATGCACTTGTATACTTCGTAATACACTCACGCAGAACATCACTATCATGTCATGTTAACATTTCAATAGTAATGACCTCGCACGCACTTATTTCATGAACATATTAACATCTCTGAACCAGCGCCCACACTCCAGGCTTTTAAATAACCAGAGAATACTTTCAAGACACAGCCTGGCACACGGGTGTTCGCGGTGCCAGTGCCATACTGCTGGAATGAGATACACGCTGTTATTAACATAACCTTTCACTGTTACGATGATGGTAGAGCGCCTCAGGGCAACAGCTTTGTAAAGGGTCACCTCAGACTAGCTTGTGGAATCAGTAAATTTATTTAAACAGGCACGAATACACATAAGTATAATTATCATAAAAGTGTAAATTACCTAGGATAATCCCGAGAAAAAGTTAGACGTAGTGAGGTGAGTAGTGGACATGATTCACTGACTGCCGCTGTAGTGAGGTGAGTAGTGGACGTGATTCACTGACTGCCGCTGTAGTGAGGTGAGTAGTGGACATGATTCACTGACTGCCGCTGTAGTAAGGTGAGTAGTGGGCGTGATTCACTGACTGCCGCTGTAGTGAGGTGAGTAGTGGGCGTGATTCACTGACTGCCGCTGTAGTGAGGTGAGTAGTGGACGTGATTCACTGCCTGCCGCTGTAGTGAGGTGAGTAGTGGGCGTGATTCACTGCCTGCCGCTGTAGTAAGGTGAGTAGTGAACGTGATTCACTGCCTGCCGCTGTAGTAGGTGAGTAGTGGGCGTGATTCACTGACTGCCGCTGTAGTGAGGTGAGTAATGGACGTGATTCACTGACTGCCGCTGTAGTAAGGTGAGTAGTGGGCGTGATTCACTGACTGCCGCTGTAGTGAGGTGAGTAGTGGGCGTGATTCACTGACTGCCGCTGTAGTGAGGTGAGTAGTGGACGTGATTCACTGCCTGCCGCTGTAGTGAGGTGAGTAGTGGGCGTGATTCACTGCCTGCCGCTGTAGTAAGGTGAGTAGTGAACGTGATTCACTGCCTGCCGCTGTAGTAAGGTGAGTAGTGGGCGTGATTCACTGACTGCCGCTGTAGTGAGGTGAGTAGTGGACGTGATTCACTGCCTGCCGCTGTAGTAAGGTGAGTAGTGAACGTGATTCACTGACTGCCGCTGTAGTGAGGTGAGTAGTGGGCGTGATTCACTGACTGCCGCTGTAGTGAGGTGAGTAGTGGACGTGATTCACTGCCTGCCGCTGTAGTAAGGTGAGTAGTGAACGTGATTCACTGACTGCCGCTGTAGTGAGGTGAGTAGTGGGCGTGATTCACTGACTGCCGCTGTAGTGAGGTGAGTAGTGAACGTGATTCACTGCCTGCCGCTGTAGTGAGGTGAGTAGTGGACGTGATTCACTGCCTGCCGCTGTAGTGAGGTGAGTAGTGGACGTGATTCACTGCCTGCCGCTGTAGTGAGGTGAGTAGTGGACGTGATTCACTGCCCGCCGCTGTAGTGAGGTGAGTAGTGGACGTGATTCACTGCCTGCCGCTGTAGTGAGGTGAGTAGTGGACGTGATTCACTGCCTGCCGCTGTAGTGAGGTGAGTAGTGGACGTGATTCAGTGACTGCCGCTGTAGTGAGGTGAGTAGTGGACGTGATTCACTGCCTGCCGCTGTAGTGAGGTGAGTAGTGGACGTGATTCACTGCCTGCCGCTGTAGTAAGGTGAGTAGTGGACGTGATTCATTGCCTGCCGCCCGTAGTGAGGTGAGTAGTGGGCGTGATTCACTGCCTGCCGCTGTAGTAAGGTGAGTAGTGAACGTGATTCACTGCCTGCCGCTGTAGTGAGGTGAGTAGTGGACGTGATTCACTGCCTGCCGCTGTAGTGAGGTGAGTAGTGGGCGTGATTCACTGCCTGCCGCTGTAGTGAGGTGAGTAGTGGACGTGATTCACTGCCTGCCGCTGTAGTAAGGTGAGTAGTGGACGTGATTCAGTGACTGCCGCTGTAGTGAGGTGAGTAGTGGACGTGATTCACTGCCTGCCGCTGTAGTGAGGTGAGTAGTGGACGTGATTCACTGCCTGCCGCTGTAGTGAGGTGAGTAGTGGGCGTGATTCACTGCCTGCCGCTGTAGTGAGGTGAGTAGTGGACGTGATTCAGTGACTGCCGCTGTAGTAAGGTGAGTAGTGGACGTGATTCACTGCCTGCCGCTGTAGTGAGGTGAGTAGTGGGCGTGATTCACTGCCTGCCGCTGTAGTGAGGTGAGTAGTGGACGTGATTCAGTGAATGCCGCTGTAGTAAGGTGAGTAGTGGACGTGATTCACTGCCTGCCGCTGTAGTGAGGTGAGTAGTGGACGTGATTCACTGCCTGCCGCTGTAGTCATAACGTTTACATGACGTCCAGCTTGAACTCTGATAGTTACGTAAAGTTACGAATATTAACGTTATTGTTAGTTTCAAGATTCACTTTGTCTACAGTGTAATTTAATTTGAATATGACAATTATTGGCGACCGAGTCAGTGAAAACTTCGCCAACCTTTACTCATAACAGACGATGTTTGTGTGTGTGTGTGTGTGTGTGTGTGTGTGTGTGTGTGTGTGTACACACAATATTCTACATGAAGAACACAAGATAGATCGGAAGATCTATAGTTTGTCCTCCAACTGAGGTCCTCTTCAACAGATTAAGTGTGAAATATACAGCTCCCATTTCTTTATTTCTCTCTGTCTGAATGTGGAAGTTTGTGTCATTGTAATTAATGTTTATTACGCTAATACCACCAGTTTACACCAGCTGTCTGGGTTGAGAATACATTGTTGTAGCCATCATAGCCAGGTGGCTAGCGCTGTGGCCCATGCTGGGTTGGACCCCTGTGTGGCCCATGCTGGGTTGGA
>WNWK01006221.1:59684-108774 GCA_009830355.1 Cherax destructor | reverse complement strand
AATAATTATGTAAAAAAAAAGAAAAATGGAATTATGAAAAACCCGGGAAACTTAACTAATAAACAGAGGAAATGCTATTTAGTGCCAGGAATGTCTGTTTGTTCTGACCATATTTTGAAATTGAATTTTTTGAACTGAAAACCAAATTACCAAATTTCTGATCCCCAAGTTAAAAATTTTTTATTGAAGCTTTTAAATCCAAAAAATGGAATCAAAAAAGCAAGAATTTTATAATAAAAATTTGGCCAAATAAAAAAAGGGGGAAAACCCAATTTAAAATATAATTTGAAAACCGTTAATTTTGTAAACTTACAAAATTTTAAAATTTTTTTTTTACCCCTTAAAAAAAGATTTCTCCCAACATAAGAATTTTGCCCTTCAAAGAGTTAATACAGGATATCTTGCATACCTCCTCAATTTGCTTTTTCTTTCTTCCTCCCTTTTAACACTGCAGTGATAACCTGGGTTTCAAAATCATCAACATTGCTATGACAGCACCCCCCCCCTACCCCGGAGAATGACAGCCCCAAGCCCGGAGAATGACAGCACCAAGCCCCTAGCCCAGAGAATGACAGCACCAAGTTTTTAGCCCGGAGAATGAAAGCACAAAGCCCACCCGGGGAGAATGACACCCCCAAGCCCCTACCCCGGAGAATGAAAGCACCAAGTCCCTACCCCGGGGAATGACAGCACCAAGCCCCTAGCCCAAGAATGACAGCACCAACCCCCTAGCCTGGAGAATGAACACCAACCCCCCTAGCCCGGAGAATGCAGCATCAAGCCCTAGCCCGGAGAATGACAGCACCAAGCCCCTAGCCTGAGAATGACAGCACCAACCCCCTAGCCCGGAGAATGAAAGCCCCAACCCCCTAGCCCGGAGAATGAACCCCGCTCCTAGCCCGGAGAATGACGGGCCCCAAGCTCCCCCCCCGGGGAGAATGACAGCCCCAAGCCACTACCCCGGGAGAATGAAGCACCAAGCCCCTACCCGGGAGAATGACAGCACCAAGCCACTAGCCCAGAGAATGACAGCAAGCCACTAGCCCAGAGAATGACAGCAAGCCCCCCCCCCAGAGAATGACATTACACCAAAACACTATCATATCTTTTTTTCAAACTTCTGAGGGAGCTTGCTTCCTTAGTCATTTTTCAATTCAGTCTACTTAACTAAGGGCCCCTTGAAAATCGGGATTAACGTGGGGGTTTGGGAAAAACCAAAATTCACGAAAATCTTTTTTCCCCCAAAAATAATGTAAACAAATTTTTCCGCCCCAAACACCCAAAAGTTTTAAAAAAAAAAAGGTCCACAAAAATAGATTTAATTACACAAAAAACAATGACATATAAATTTAAAAGGGGGAAAAAACCAAAAAAATTTTTTGCCTTAATTAAGATTTTTCATGTGGGAAGACAAGGGGGAGGGGAGGAAGGAATTTTTAGTTTTGGGGAAGGGGGGAATCCTTCCATTAAATTTTCCGGGCCCAAGTTTTTTTGGGGGTTACTTTTTTGTTTTTTAATGCCACAGGAGGGGGTTTTGGGTCATGGACCTCCCAAAAAATAACTGTCCGGGAAAGGTTGTTTCTTTTTTAAAAAAAGCCCCTAAAATGTACAAGACATTTATTAACATGTCCAACCCCTGAACAGCTTAAGGGGGTGTCCCCTCCAAAAACCCATCCTAGTCCACACTGCAAAAATCTCCTTAATTCTAAAAAGCAACTTTTTCCCCCCCCCCTTTTCCCTCCTCCCCTGAGCTGTGGTCTGTTGCTGTTGGGGGGGGGAAAATTTTGGCTCTGTAGTGGTTAGTCAGGGGTCCCCCAATTTTTCCACATCCTCACCACTACCCCCCAAAACCCCCATACCCCAATGCCACAATAGTTTCCAAACTGGAGGGATGTTTGGCACCTCAAACCCTTCAAAATTTTTTGTTGGGGACACAATCCCACAATTTTCCCAGAGTTCATCGTCCAAAATACTTTTCCCCCCCCTTCCTTTTTAAAAAGGGATATGCAATGGAGGATATTGAAATGATCTTTCCAGAACTCTCTTAGGGTAAATTTTAAAAGTTAGGTTATGAAAAAAATTTTTAAACATTTTTGGGAGGTTTTTTTTTTTGTTTGAAATGACCTGCTGGTCAATGGGGGGGAGGGGGTGGATTGGGGGGAAGAACTTCATTTTTTGAACAAAATCCTTCCCCATTTGCTTTTTAAGTCTAAAAAATGAGAAGGGGACTGCCCCCTTGGGGGACTTAAGGGTTTTATTTTCCAGGAGGTATTGCTTACATAAAAAAATTCATTAAACCCCAAACAAGGATTTCCCCAAACCCCTGCCTTACTGTTAGCCTTCCACATCAAAAAATTTTGGCAACATTTTTTTGAACATATTTTTACCCTTTTCCCCTCACACAAAAGCCTTTTTTAAATTTTTTGAACACACAGATTTTCAGAGTGAACCAAAAACTTTTGAAATCCCCTAGATTCCCCCACAAAATGGGGAGTTAGCCTGTCTTTCATAGGCTTGTCTCCGGGGATTTTTTTCCCCTTTTAAAGTAGGTCATCTTTGGCATTTTCAAAAAGAGGCCCGTTTTTGCGGGCACTTGTTCAACTGTTTGAAATGTTCAGCCCCTATGTACCCTTTAATTCCCCCAAAATATTTTTTTAGCCGAAAATTTTTCAAATCCCCCCCCCATCCTTTCAACATTGTGTATTACCACCCCTTTTTAAATTTTTAACCAGCCTTTGCTGGCCTTAATTCACCTTTATCAGCACTTGTTCCAGGACTTTTTCTAAGATAGTCATGCAACTCCCCTTTCCTTTTAAAATTTTTGACTGCATAGCACTATCTCCTGCTAACTCTCTTTGTCCTACAAAAGCAAAAACTCAAAATTTTTTTTATTTTTTTCATTTTTCGAAAATATTCACCCTTTTAAGATCAGCTTCCTTTTTTTCTTTAACACAATGGAAGTGATTTGGGTTTAATGGGCCCCTTTCCCCCCCACCCATTTTCATTTTTCTATGATCTCTTTTTTTAACTTCAATCGTGTTTTCACTTTTTTTACCAAAGGGCTGGCACTAGAGCTTTCTTTGGGCCCAGGGGGTTATTTAGCAGTTGAAGCACTAAAACAATGAAATATTAAGAAATGTATCGATGAACGCGGAGGTGATCATCCCCGGATCAATGCCAGATTGACCCCAAAGGGTTTTTGGGGGGCCCCCTTTTGGGGGGGGGGGACCGCCGACGGTTTTTTATACAATCCCGGGCCCCCAAATACAAAACAAGCCCTTTTTGACGGGGTTTTCATTTTTAAATTTTACTTACTCAAGGGGGCAATTTTCAAGGGTTCACCCCTTAACCCCAAACTGTCCAAACGAGATATACGTTTACTCGCGAAAAAAACCAAAAATTTTTAAAAAAAAAAAACTTTTTTTTTTTTAAAAAAGAAGAGCCCCCTTTTTTAAATAGGATAGGCTAAAAAAAATTTTAGGGCCAGTACTTACCGAGATATAACCCCCTGAATTTTGGGGAAAAGATGTGGTGTCGGAAAAAAGGAGCACTGCCGCTTGAAAAAGAAACTTTTTTCGTTTTTTCCCCTTTTTTTCCATTTTTTCTGTTGTTTTCATCCTATGAAAATAATGTTTTGATGCAGATCTATTCATTTCATTGCCAATTCTTGTTTAGACACAAATATTTGTTACTGAATTAGTAATCATACTGTCACAAACACACATGTTCACACTGATAAAAAATTTTACACCTGGTTCAATCCTTACTATTGTTTACATATATAAAAAGGTTTACAGGCCCTTTTTTATTTTCCCCTGGGTCCACCACTGTATGATACTCGGGAAGCATGGTTCATACAGAGTGCCCCCAATTTGAACATGAATCGTTTCTTTTCGCCGGGGTTGACTGTAAGCACACACAACACTTTTTTTCTGGGTACTTTTTTTTGGAGTAGATGGTAATGGTAGGGGCAGTGAAAAAGGGATAATTCGGTTTTATTCCCCCCTCTGGTTGTGGAGTGACAGGTCGTTGTTGTGGGGACAGGTCGCTGTTGTGGGTGACAGGTCGCTGTGGAGTGGATAGGGTGGCCCCTTTATTTTCCCCCCTATCTGTTATTTTGGGGTGAATTCTGCAATCATTGTCGTTCCCAGTCTTTATTTCTACATGTTGAAGGCATTGAGCATTGCAATGTCCACAAGGGGAAAAAATTTTTTATATACCACTTGCGCCCCTACGCACACAGTCAAAAAACCCAAAATCATCATGTCACACTTGTCGACTAGTCGCATTTTTTTTTAAGTCGATGAAACAGCTGGTTTTTCAAGGGGATTGTTGGCGTTTTTCATTCTTTTTTGTACCATCTCGTTTCGGGGGATGGTTGAAGCAATGTCCCCCCCCCCCTTTTTGTCATCCAAAAGACAGTGCCATGATGTCTTTGGCATGAAACCCTGCACTACACTTCCTCCAGTGAATTTTGGGAAAGTATAGGAAAATAGTCTAACTCTGAACTCATTTGTGATGGGACAGTGTGGCATGATGCCATTCCCCACTGCCATCAAAATTAAAAGGATGGGGCCCCCAATGGTGTATTTTTACTTTCATTCACGACGGGGGGTGGGGTGGACCTGTGGCAGGGCGGGGGAGCAGGGGGGGGGGGGGGCCACACATGATTGAGAGGGTGCCCCGTGGTCCTTTGTCTGTCCACACCCCGCCCGAGGTCCAGGCACCTCCCCCCCCCACCTCTTCCCCCCACCCAGCATACTCCCTTCATTATCACTTTCACTATCAGTGGCTGGGGTTTTTGGGTCGTGAACTCCACGCCCTTTTTCCTCTGACTGCTTGGCACACTGCCTGAACTGGGGAATGCCCCCATAAGATTTTTATTTTGGGGGAAAAATGATAATCACTGTCCCTCGACGAATCTTCTATGGGCATAAAAACGATTTCATCATCGTCCTTATATCACCTTCACTATCGATTTTCATAACACATGGAAAATGCAATTTTCTTCGGACGTTTTTTGGGGAGTAAAATGGGAAAACCCCCGAGGTGCTGGGGGCCCGGGCCCCCACTGGCCACCCAGTTGTTTGGGGGGGGTCTGGTATGGCCAACGGCCAACCCAGGGGTGGGCTGAGGGTCATCTGGGTTGTTAAAGTTTCACTAATTCCTTGATTATTAGTGGCTATATCACTGTCAAATCCACTAACCGGTTTTTATCACTTTCCCAGAATAGTAGGTGTTAATCGACGGGCGTGAGTGAATCACGGGGGTGCCATGATGTTGACCCAAGATGGAGTTTTAAAATAATGGGGCTTGCGGTACCCTAATGTCCCCATTTTTTTTTATACTGCGCACACTGAGGGTGCAGACCCATTTTTCAAGGTTAGGCGACTCACATTTCCCAAATTTGAACGAAAATAAAAAATAGATATACGTTTTCCCGAGGGGAAAAGGATTCACGTGTGGGGAGTTTAAGGGTTAATAATACAGGGGGCCCTTTGAAATTTTTAAATTTAAACAGTTCCAGAGTGTGTTGAAAGGTGAAAATTTGAATGGCAAACCATTTTTCCCCCTAAGAAATAATGTAAATCCAATTAAGTTGGGGGCACCCAAAAGTATTAATTTTTTTTTTTTTTACATACAGAAAACAATGAGAAATCAAGTACGATATAAAACTATCCCCTTGCCTTTATTGAAGACTTTTAAATGTAGGGGAAATGGGAAAAGGGAGAGGAAGAAGTTTAACTATTTTTGGAAGGGAACCCCCTTCCAAAAAGACTTCAGGTACTACCAATCCTTATCCGGGTTATTTCCCCTTTTTTTTAAGCCATTTTGGGCCAGCTTGGTCGGGGGCCCCTGTCCCAAAAATTTTCCAGATTTTCTGGCATTTCTTTAAAATTTGCCTAAAATGGGACAAGACTTTTCATTGTACATGCGGGGCCACAAGCTTTTTCAGGGGGATGTTTCCCCGAAAAATTTTTCCCCATCCTACTTCACATTGCACAAATCTCCTTAATCTCTGAAGAAGGCACCTTCTTCCCCCTCTTCCTCCTCCTCGAAGCAAGTTCCTGAATTATCTGATGCTGTTCCAGTTGGCCCCCTTCCGCCTTCAGTGGTTAGCTCTTCATTGTGGTCCTCCACCAATTTTTTTTTAACCCCGGCCCCCCCATCCAACCCCAGGGAATTTCCCCCAAATCCACAATAGATTAACAATTGGCAGAGAGTTGCCAGGGTCATCCTCAAACCCTTAAAATCCTTTTCTTGAACACAGTCGGGCCCACAATTTTCTCCAAAAGAGTTCATCATCCGGAATCACTCCCTGCCAAGCCTTATCTATAAGGCTTTTTTCAATGGGGGGTACTGAAGTGATCTTTCCGAACCTCTTAGGGTCGATTAAAGGGAACCCCATCAAACACTTTTTAAACATTGTTTTTGGGTAGATTTTTTTAAGTTTGTTATCTGCTGGTGCGGGGGTGGTGAGAATGGATTAGGGGGAAGAACTTCACGGTGATGAAACTAAACCCCCCACCATTTGGTCATCCAATCTGGGGGATGAGAAGGACATTGTCCATTACCAAGGTTTTTAGGGCAATTTTTTTCCCCGGAGGTTTTTTTTTTTAAAAGGGGCCAACACTTCATTAAACGAATCAAGGAAAAATTTCCCTTTGACCCATGCATTACTGTTGCCTTCCCATCACACACAAATTAGTCTTGGCAACACTTTTTTTGAAACACTGGGATTTTCAGGTGATACACCACTACATTACCACGAAATTAGAGTTAGCCTGTCTTTAAAAGGTTGTGTCATGGCAGTTTTTTTTCCCTGATGTAGTTCCTTTTTTTGGTTTTTTCCAAAAGAAACCTGTTTCATCACAATTGAACACTTGTTGGGGGGAAATTTCCCCTTAGACTACGCCCCCAATTCCTGGATTTTTTTCAGCTGCAAAATTTTTCAGAACTTCCCCGTATGACTTACCACTTTTGTGTATGCCACTATGCTTTTAAATCTCTCAAACCAGCCTTTGCTGGCCTTAAATTCACTAACATCAGCACTCGGCAGGCATTTTCTGTATGAGATGGGCATGCAACTGCCTACCTTTTCACAAATTATAAATGCATAACACATCTCCTGCAACTGTTTTTGGTTGATCCACCCAACAAATTCTCAACATCTTCGAGTATTTGCATCTTTTTCGTGAGATATTTACCTTTTTTGCAACAGCTTCCTTTATTTCCATTTTCTTCACCACGATGGAAGCGATGGTTGATGGGGTTTCCCCATCATCCTGGCAAGAGGGCCACACGCACTCCATTTTTCAGTTCTATAGTGTTTCTCACCTTTCCCAAAAAGCTGGCACTAGTAGTTTTTTTGGGCCAATGGTGGTTATAAGCAGTTAAGCACAAATAAATAATGGAATAGGGGAATACAGTGACCGTCATTTGCAGGATTATGTTACACTTGGGTATTGACGATTGAAGAATTGGACATTATTATCTAACACGACGTAAAAAAAGATATTACACGGTTTACGGGATGGAAAATTTTTTGAACGCACGAGCCCGGGTGGGTTAAACCATCGAGTCAGTGGGGGGCCTACTGAGGGGCTATGAGCCACATCAATGCTTAATGCTGACGAGATAAGTGTTTTTTGTCAGCAAGAGAAAAGTGCACCAGGCTTCAAGACAGCAAAGGATCGCTCACCTTGCTCCTTTTCGGTAATGCATCAGGTGATTTAATGTCCCCAAACCTGGCTTAGGAAAAGGGGAAATTTTTTTTTCCTTCCCCAAACTAAGTTTATTAGATACACGGCCAGGAGCTGAGATCGAACCCCCCAACCACAATTAGGGGTTTTAAATTACATTGAATCATACATAGCATTGTGTGAGAACCTAGGATAACCCAAAAAAAAGTGGGAAAGGAAGCAAGTCACTGACTTTTTTTGGGGTTTTCCGGTTCTCTAACATATGCTGCTATGTTTATAATCTTCGTAATTATCGTTAACCCGAATAAACTTGCTTACAGTTTGCAGGAAGGAAAAAAATAACCATTCCCACAAGCAGCCTTGTTGTTTTTTAGCGGGGGGACCACCGCCAACCCCAGCCACCCGGGACTAGTCGTCTGGGGAGTGTTTTGTTTTTTTCTTTAAATTAATATATCGATTGCAACAATCACAGTGTTGCCAAAGTGGCAAGAAAAGGTAAAACATTTAAGTTTTAGAATTAACTAAGAAAAGAATTTGACAAGACCTAACCCGTGGCTGTAATGAAGTGTTACTTGTACAAAAAAGAGGTGAACATAAGTTTGTGTGACTGACTGACTGAATGACTTGACTGACTTACTAAAAAACAAAGTTACAAACCAGTACAACCATCACTTCAGTCCAGAACCCACCATCCACCCAGCCCAGTAGGGCCACAGCATAACTCCACCTCTTCACAATCATCCCAAAAAACCAGCACCCCCAATTTAAGGTAAATACTATTATTTCTGTTACATTTGTGTCTTAAGCAGTAAAAAAAATAATACATCACGATAATGAACTACAATTACATATTCACTTTTATTTTTGTAAGATCTGTTGGTCTAAAAAAATTGTTTTTTTGGGACTCCCAAAAACGAAACCCCTATTTTTCCCAAAATTTTTGTTAATTATTTAACACGAAATTATCTAACACGACTTTTTCAGGAACGTAACTATCGTGCTAAATGACGGTCTACTGTTTTAAAAAAATTTATCGTATGAATGCGTGGGTGATGCTCATCGTTTTAGACACAATGGCACAAGTAGCCTTTGTGTACGTGTTGACGCTGGGAGGCCGCATGAACGCATTCCGGACGACCGATGGTTGGCGAGGCAAAATTTTGACGCAAAAAGTTACGAATGGCAAAATTTACGATGAGCGAGGCTTACGATATTAAGGGCCCACTGTATATTGAAGATATTTTTCAGATATCCTTGTAGCACATAAAAGTGAGTAATTTCCAACCTTGCCCTATCATTCTTGTTACATCCCTGGTAAAGATTTATCACTGTTTACTCAAGTCTTTAACATGAATTCTTTCGTATGTGCTAATCATAAGCTTTATTCCTCCTAGTTCCTCTAATGACAAACCTTATTTATTTATTAATTTTATTTATTTATTTATTAACACATCGGCTGTTTCCCACAAAGGCAGGGTGGCGAAAAGGATAGCTTTCATAATCATTCATTTCATCACTGTCTTGCCAGAGGCATGCTTACACCACATTATAAAACCATTAACACCCCTCCTTCAGAGTGCAGGCACTGTACTTCCTATTCCAGGACTCAAGTTCGGCCTCCCGGGTTTTCCCCTGAATCCCTTCATAAATGTTACCTTTCTCACACTCCAACAGCATGTCAAGTCCTAAAACCATTCTATTTTGTTCTGTCCTCTCTACATGTCCGAACCATCTCGGTAACCCCTCCTCAGCCCTTTGGATAATAGTTTTAGTAATCCTGGGGCACTAATCCCCAAACTACAGATTCTCTGCATTATATTCACACCTCACATTGCCCTCAGACGTAACATCTCCACTGCCTTCAGCCTTCTTGTTGCAACATTCACCACCCATGCTTCATACCCATATAAGATCCTTGGTACCACTATACTTTCTACATTCCCCTTTGCTTTCATGGATAATGTTCTTTGTCTCCACAGACTCTTCAGTGCATCACTCTCCTATTTTCCCTAGTCAATTCTATGATTCACCTCATCTTTCATAGACCCATCTGCTGACACTTCCACTCCCAGATATCTGTATACATTACCTTCTCCATACTCTCTCCCTCCAATCTGATACCCAATCTTCCGTTACCTATTTTTTTTTATCCTCATCCCCTTACTCTTTCCTATATTCACCTATATTCAACCTAGCTGTTACATTCTTTGTAGCTTGTTTCCCCCAACTTGGTGAGCAGTCTTATGTATTTCTTTATACTTTCTAGCTTCATTTTTGTATTACGAGAGGGATCCACACCATTGCTGCCTACTCCAACATGGGTTACATGTATGAAGCGATGCATTTCAAATAGGGATTTGTACAGGTTCCACAAAAGGAACCCTTGCTTACGAGTTTATTTTGTGCTGTTACTGTACTGCATATGTGATTATCAAATTTTTGGACTTCTATTTCAGTCTTCACCTTGATTTTGCTAACATTACAATGTAATAACCATTTACCTGACCATTCTTGAAGCCAGGTTATTTTTTCAGCCTTTTCATTAAATTCGGTTTGTGTTCATTATTCTAGCATGAACTGCAAGCAAGGATATACTGTACAGTCCTAACCAGGTCTTATATACGCTCTGCATACAAGGGGCTTTTGGCATGTACTCTACTATTATACTCCTTTGTGCACCCATATATCGTATAAAAATTTATTATTATTACTGTACAACTGACACTGAACCTTGTGAAATTTCACAAGTTAAATTTCACCTATAGTTAGATTTTTTCTATGTGGGAAGCAGGAGTTACTTTATACAAATTATTTTTCAGTCTTAATTTAAGAAAGACATTACATTTTCTGGGAAATAAATATTGAATCAGATGTGCTAAATCAAGTAAAAAAAACATTTTAGTTGCAACCACCAAGCTGTTTCCATCATTCAAGTTAGGCCACTGTGGTGGAAAGACAAGTCACAATACAGAGATGGCAAAAATTAACATCTAACCCACAAACTGAAGATTCAAGTCAAAAGTCAAGTAAGGTCAGGAGAGGGTAAGACAGTCAAAGGTCAGGTGAATAGATCAGGAGATAGACAGAAGAGGCTGTGAGCTAACAAAAGTGAAAATACAAACAAGGTCAGGTCAAGACGTGCATTCTGAAGTTCAGAACATTGTACGAATGTCATCCCACAAGACAATCCTCTGCCAAAATCAAAATAATGTACCCCTCTAGTAGCTTCACAAATACCATCATCTTGAATCAGCCTCAACAATCCTAACATTAATCATCTTAACCCTGGTTTTATTTATGTACATGCTTACCATTCCCAATACAATCTCTATCAGAAAACACTGAACTATCTAACCTTAGCCAGCTCTTAACCTATTTTCACCTCCCTTTTCATCCTCTGACCTTTTCTGGCTCTTAACCCCTCTTCACCTGATGTGACTTTAGTTATCTCCCAGTCTCTTTTCACCAGACTTTTTTTTTCAACAAGTCGGCCGTCTCCCACCGAGGCAGGGTGACCCAAAAAGAAAGAAAATCCCCAAAAAGAAAATACTTTCATCATCATTCAACACTTTCACCACACTCATACATAATCACTGTCTTTGCAGAGGAGCTCAGATACGACAGCTG
Organism: Cherax destructor; assembly: GCA_009830355.1. Taxonomy (NCBI): domain Eukaryota; kingdom Metazoa; phylum Arthropoda; class Malacostraca; order Decapoda; family Parastacidae; genus Cherax; species Cherax destructor. The sequence continues at coordinate 97,444 of WNWK01006221.1, read as the reverse complement.
AGAAAAGTCCCTCCCAGCTGTCACTATCTCAGACCCCTCCTTCACCAGACCTGACCTTCACAATTTCTCCAATTTTCTCACTTATTCCCACTTTGGTAATGGTCCAGGAAAGAGAAACTGTCTTGTTTTACTGTTTTTATCTACAATTTGAGAGTTATTTGTTAAATGGAAAACTTGTCACAAGAAAAATGACAAAATGCATTTCAATATCAGACTGAAATGAGTAGTGAAGTTGAAACCAGAAATGAAGTAAATAAACACAAGTGAGATAAGCTGCCTCATGACTGAATTTTAAAGTACAGTGGACCCCCGGTTATCGTTATTTTTTCATTCCAGAATGCTGTTCAAGTGTCATTACAAAAATTTATTCCCATAAGGAATAATGTAAAGTAGACTAGTCCTTTTAGACCCCCCAAAAATACACTTAAAAAAGCATTTAAAAAAATACACTTACATAAAAGGGTGAGTTTGGAGCAGGAACACCGGGGGTCCACTGTATTACTAAAAACCAGGCCATTATTGCAGGCAATTCATAAGCTAAACACTGTATTAACAATCACAGTCAAAACTGCAGAAAACAATCAGAGAACTTCAAAATATGCAAGTTTTTAATTAACCATACAAATGTTTTTTATTTAAAATAACAGTGTTTATATTACTGCTTATGCTTAAAAAACTAATTCCATTCAGTCAGCCTCATGGTGATTTTTTCCACCTATTTCTGACATTACTAGCCATAAGATAATTACACTGCTGGTCACCAACCATAATGTTTTACTGTATATTAAGTGTCTTATGAGAGAACATAATTTCTAACACCTGCAGTTTACCTGGAGAGAGTTCCGGGGGTCAACGCCCCCCACGGCCAGGTCTGTGACCAGGCCTCATGGTGGATCAGAGCCTGATCATCCAGGCTGTTACTGCTGGCCACACAGTCCAACGTACAAACCACAGCCCAGTTGTTCATGTACCAACTTTATGTGCCTGTCCAGTGCCTGCTTGAAGACAGCCAGGGGTCTATTGGTAATCCCCCTTATGTACACTGGAAGGCAGTTGAACAGTCTTGGGCCCCTGACACTTATTGTGTTGTCTCTTATGCTAGTGGCACCCCTGCTTTTCATTGGGGGGATGTTGCATCGTCTGCCGAGTCTTTTGCTTTCGTAGGGAGTGACTCGTGTGCAAGTTTGGTACTAATCCCTCTAGGATTTTCCAAGTGTATATAATAATGTATCTCTCCTGCCTGCGTTCTAGGGAGTACAGGTTTAGGAACTTCAAGCGTTCCCAGTAATTGAGGTGGTTTATCGCAGTTATGCGTGCTGTGGAGGTTCTCTGCACATTTTCTAGGTCAGCAATTTCACCTGCCTTGAAAGGTGCAGTTAGTGTGCAGCAATATTCCAGCCTAGATAGAACAAGTGACCTGAAAAGTGTCATGGGATTGGCATCCCTGGTTTTGAAGGTTCTCATTAACCATCCTGTCATTTTTCTAGCAGATGCGATTGCTACAGTGTTATGGTCCTTGACGGTGAGATCCTCTGACATGATCACTCCCAGGTCTTTGACATTAGTTTTTCGCTCTATTGTGTGGTTGGAATTTGTTGTATACTCCGATGAAATTATAATTTCCTCACGTTTTCCATATCGGAGTAATTGAAATTTCTCATTGAACTTCATATTGTTTTCTACAACCCATTTAAAGATTTGGTTGATGTCTGCTTGGAGTCTTGCAGTGTCTTCAATGAAGGACACTGTCATGCAGATTCGGGTGTCATCTGCAAAGGAAGACATGGCACTGTGGTTTATATCTCTGTATGTCCAATATGAGGATGAGGAAACAGGATGGGAGCGAGTAATGTGCCTTGTGGAACAGAGCTTTTCACTGTAGCTGCCTTAGACTTTACTCTGTTGACTACTCCTCTGTTTTATTTGTTAGGAAATTATAGATCCATCTGCCAACTCTTCCTGTTATTCCTTTATCACGCATTTTGTGTGCTATTACACTTGTCAAAGGCTTTTTCAAAATCTGTGTATATAGCATCTGCATTCTGTTTGCCTTCTAGAGCATCCAGGACCTTGTCGTAGTGGTCCAGTAGTTGGGACAGACAGGAGCGACCTGCTCTAAACCCATGAGCCCTGGGTTGTGTAACTGATGGGTATCTAGACGAGTGGCAATCTTGCTTCTTAGAACCCTTTCAAAGATTTTTATATGGGATGTTAGCACTATTGGTCTGTAGTTCTTTGCCAATGCTTTACTGCCGCCTTTGTGGAGTGGGGCTATGTCTGTTGTTTTTAGTAACTGCAGGACAACCCCAGTGTCCATGCTCCCTCTCCATAGGATGTTAAAAGCACGTGATAGGGGCTTCTTGCAGTTCTTGATGAACATCGAGTTCCACGAGTCTAGGCCTGGGGCGGAGTGTATTGGCATGTCATTTAGCCTTTTTGAAGTCATTTGGCATCAGGATAATGTCAGATAGGTTTTCATCTATCAGGTTCTGTGGCACTAAAAAACAAATTCATTTAGGTCTTCGACTTTCAGTCTGGTTAGCGGCTCACTAAAAACCGAGTCATACTGGGACTTTAGTAGCTCACTCATTTCCTTGCCATCATCTGTGTAGGACCCATCCCGTTTAAGTAGGGGCCCAATACTGGATGTTGTTCTCGACTTTGATTTGGCATAAGAAAATAAATACTTTGGGTTTCTTTCAATTTCATTTATGGCTTTTAGTTCTTCCCGCATTTCTTGATTCCTGCAAGATTCCTTTAGTTTTAGTTCGATGTTTGCTATTTCTCTGACCAGTGTCTCCCTACGTATTTCAGATATATTGGCCTCTTGTAGCCGCTCTGTTATTCTTTGCCTTCACCTGTATAGGGAATGCCTCTCTCTTTCTAGTTTACATCATCTCCTCCTTTTCCTTAAGGAAATTTGCCTTGAGCAAACCTCAAGTGCCACAGAGTTAATTTCTTCTAGACATAGGTTGGGATCTGTGATGCTTAGGCTATCTTCTCAGTTTATATCATTTAGGACTTGGTTTACTTGGTCCCACCTTATGTTTTTGTTATTGAAGTTGAATTTGGTGAAGGCTCCATCGCAACTGATCATATTTTGTCGGTCTGGGGCCCCCCGCATACATGTCTGGACCTCTATAATGTTGTGATCCGAGTACAGTGGTACCTCTGTTAACGATGGTCCCCAAACTCGCCCTTTTATGTAAGTTTAGTTTTTTAAATGCTTTTGTAAGTATTTTTGGGGGTCTAAAAGGACTAGTCTATTTTACATTATTCCTTATGAGGGTAAATTCGTTTGGTAATGGCACTTGAACAGCATTCTGGAACGAAAAAATATTGTTAACCGAGGTACAACTGTACAGTGGTCCCTCGGTTTGCGCCGAAAATTCGTTCCAGAATGCTGTTCAAGTGCCATTACCCAACGAATTTACTTCCTAAGAAATAATGTCACGTAGTTTAGTCTATTTCAGACCCCCAAAAATACACTAGCAACAGCACTTACGAAAATACACTTACATAAATATTCGAGTTTGGAGATGCACGAAAACCGAGGGACCACTGTATATTGTTTTTGATATGATACTTCGTATCGGATCATTGTTAGTGAAGATGAGGTCCAGCGTATTCTCCAGTCTTGTAGGCTTTATTATTTGCTGGTTTAAGGTGAATTTGGTGCAGATTTAAAAGATTGTGTGTGCGAGTTTTCATCTGAGCTGCCTCATGGTGTTCTCTGCTACCACATTATTTGCAATATTCCTCCATTTTAGGTGCCTTAGGTTGAAGTCCCCCAGGAGCAAGGTGTTGGGGGCAGGAGCTGGAAGGTTTTCCAGACAGTGGTCAATTTTCAGAAGCTGTTCCTGGAATTGCTGGGACGTTGCATCCGGAGACTTTTATACAACCACGATGACCAGGTTTTGATTCTCGATCTTTACTGCTAAAACTTCAACTACAGTCATCCCTTGGTTTTCGATTGTCTCAGTTTTCGCCGATTTTGGTTTTCGATCACTTTTTTCATGGAAAAATTGTCTCAGTTTTCGCCGATTGTTTCAGTTTTCGCCGATGGTACGGAACCTGTACACCAGTGCTGCGCACATACAAAGGCCGTAGGCCCGCCACCCACGCACATTGTCATGCAGTCTAGCATTGTGTATGCTTGAGTGAACATCACCCCAGGAGTTCCTACAAAACATTCATTAACAATTCATTGTTTTTGGCCCTTGATTATTGTGTGTGACTACTAAATAAGCTACCATGGGCCCAAAGAAAGCTCCTAGTGCCAGTCCTTTGGTAAAGAAAGTGAGAAACACGATGGAGTTTAAGAGTGTACACATGCAGGAGTGTAGCAGGCATGCAGGAGGTAGAGGCATGCAGGAGGTAGCAGGCATGCAGGGGGAGAGCTGCAGGATTAGCAGGCATGCAGGGAGTGTAGCAGGCATGCAGGGAGTGTAGCAGGCATGCAGGGAGTGTAGCAGGCATGCAGGAGTGTAGCAGGCATGCAGGGAGTGTCAGATGCAGGCATGCAGGGAGTGTAGCAGGCATGCAGGAGGTAGCAGGCATGCAGGGTGTAGCAGGCATGCAGGGAGTGTAGCAGTGCAAGCAGGGAGTGTAGCAGGCATGCAGGAGTGTAGCAGGCATGCAGGAGTGTAGAGGCATGCAGGAGTAGCAGGCATGCAGGGAGTGTAGCAGGCATGCAGGGAGTGTAGCAGGCATGCAGGGAGTGTAGCAGGCATGCAGGGAGTGTAGCAGGCATGCAGGAGTGTAGCAGGCATGCAGGGAGTGTAGCAGTGCAGGATGACAGGCATGCAGGAGTGTAGCAGGCATGCAGGGAGTGTAGCAGGCATGCGAGTGTAGCAGGCATGCAGAGTGTAGCAGGCATGCAGGTGAGGCATGCAGGGAGTGTAGCAGGCATGCAGGGAGTGTAGCAGGCATGCAGGAGTGTAGCAGTGCAGGAGGTAGCAGGCATGCAGGGAGTGTAGCAGGCATGCAGGGAGGTGGGCATGAGGAGTGTAGCAGGCATGCAGGGAGTGTAGCAGGCATGCAGGGAGTGTAGAGGCATGCAGGGGAGGCATGCAGGAGGAGTGTAGCAGGCATGCAGGGAGTGTAGCAGGCATGACCACGGGGAGAGTGTAGCAGGCATGCAGGGAGTGTAGCAGGCATGCAGGGAGTGTAGCAGGCATGAGGGAGTGGGAGCAGGTGGCAGGCATGCAGGAGTGTAGCAGGCATGCAGGGAGTGATAGCAGGCATGCAGGGAGTGTAGCAGGCATGCAGGGAGATGTTAGCAGGCATGCAGGGAGTGTCACAAAGCAGGGTCTAGCAGGCATGCAGGGAGTGTAGCAGGCATGCAGGGAGTGCTAAGCAGGATGCAGGGAGTGCTAGCGGCAGCACTGGAGTGAGCAGGCATGCAGGAGTTGCAGGCATGCAGGAGTGTAGCAGGCATGCAGGGAGTGTAAAGCAGGCATGCGGAGGGAGAGGTGCTAGGGCATGCACGGAAGTGACCCCTGATAAGGACTTTGTACCTAAATTCCTTATGGAAGGGGATTCCCTTTCTAAAAAATAGGGTCTCTTTCCTCTCCCCTCCTCCCTCTTCCATCCAGCAACATCAGTCTTCAAAAAAGGTAAGTGCCACATAGAGTTCATTCATTTGTACATGTAAATCTATCTTTAAGGCCCCCCAAATTTTTTTTTTCCAAAATTCTGGGTTTCTGGAACGGATTAATTAAATTTCCACTATTTCTTATGGGGAAAATAGTTTTGGTTTTCGCCGATTTTGGTTTTAACAGAGCCATCTGGAACGGATTAAAATCGAAAACCAAGGGATGACTGTACATCATTTGAGGCATTTAGTAGTTCTGAGCATACAAGTGACTGATATACAGGCCAACCCCCCCCCTTTTGCCTGTTCACTCTGTCACATCTGTATACAGTCATACTTCGGTTAACGATGGCGTCTGATAACTATGAATTCGGTTAGCGATACTTTTTTACGTCAAAATATTGACTGTTTACGATGATTGCTTCGGTTTATGATATTCGTCCCGGACGCGTCCGCGTGGCGCCCAGCTGTGCGGGCACTCCAGGGAGCGTCAGTGTGCTATTGTTTAAAAGTGAGCAACCACCACCAGAAAAGAACTTGCCACCTGCAGTGTTAATGGAAGGGGATTCTCCTTCCAAACACTAGCATAGTACTATACTCCATCCTTTCCCCTCCTCCCGTCCTCCACACAACAACTCTTCAATAAATGTAAGTGACATGTTATTGTACTATATTTACATGTAATTTCTTTAATGTTCATTAAATTGTGTATTATTTAATGTCAAAAAGTTCTAAAAAATATTTTATTTTACTACTTTAGTAAGTCTGGAACGGATTAATTTTATTTCCATCATTTCCTAGGGGGAAAATTTATCTGGTTAACGATTGATTCGGTTACAGATACACCCTCTCTGACGGATTAATATTGTTAACCGAGGTATGACTGTAGGCTGTAGCCCAGGATCCATATTTCATTGTCCAAGTGATCCTTTATGTGGGTCACTGTGAAAGCCGCAAACATTGCATTTGACTAAGCAGTCCACGGATGGAAGGTATTTTGTTGTTCGTCGCTGGCTTTAGACCCTGTATATTTGCAAAGATGAATTTCGTCGGATTGGTGGTATGGGGAGGGGGTCTTTTTCCTGGCACTAATATCTGTTGTGCTGGAGTGGAGGCCATTGACCGATTCCACTCCAGAAATGATTGCAGTTGGTGTACGATTTGTCATTTCCTGCCAGCTTTTTTTTTTCCTTCCTGGCGTTAAAAAACCTCTCTCTGGAGTGGCTTTGGCTACCAAGGTTTTCCCATATTCTGGATGTTCTGTGTCATCTTGCACCCTTTAGGTGGTGTGCCTGGCAATATAGGTTATAGCACTGTCTTTCCTGAACTGATGAGTGGCACATTTCTGGGTGGAAAAGCTTACAGAAAGGGAGGTTGCATTTTCCTGTTGTCATATGGGCACGGCATTTTCTGGGATGGTCAAAGTTGCATGTCCCATCTGTTTTCCCAGATATTTCATGCCTCCAGATACCAAGTGCATAATATTTGCATAGGCCTGGTTTCTGTTTGCCTTGGTTTTTTGTGATTGTTCCCTATTGTATTCCCTACTGGTGCGTGTTTTCCTGTCTCATTTCTATCTTCAGCACTAGTGCTAACAATGGAGCCTCCATCAGTTGTTTCTGGTAATTTATCTTCAATATTTCTAGGGCCATCCCCTTGTTTACTATCTACCATGGTAGATAGTAATTTTACCAAGCTGTACACTTTACTAATTTCCTCAAGATTGTGCATCTATTCGTATTTCAAAATAAATTCTTTTATACCAATGGAACCACTGGATTTAGGTCAGGTACACTAGCAGGTTTAAGATTTTCTATACAGCTGACCTGCGTGGTAGGGACCCGGCGACTGCTGGCAACTGATTACAAAACATGAACATCTTTAGGCCTAACACTTCAGCCTTAGTTTTCACTTTAGCATTTATTATCTTATCTGTATTCTACGGCACCACTGTGATATTCACTCTTAACATTATATCTACACCCTATTTGCAGGGAGACTTTCCTTCCTCTGACAAATTTTGTTCTAATTTATTTCACACGTCACTTAAGCCTATAGTTCCCCTCTGGGAGTATGGCTCTGCTATGTTACTGCACACTATTTTTTTTTTTTTTTGACTCTGTAAACTGTTTTCTGCTTGATTAGTTCCGAGCACTGGAGGGATGTACTTTACAAGTTCACTGGCACAATTTTCAAGTTCTAGCACACAAGAGACCGTGAAAAACACGAAAAAACACAGAGCAAGGAGGACGCGGGTTACTACAGTGCCTAGCACTCCAACAGTTTGATCCAGTTATTTTTAGAATCAGCTCCAAAATTAAATTTTTAGCAGGTAGTAGGTTGGTAGTCAGCAACCACCCAGGGAGGTACTACCGTCCTGCCAAGTGAGTGTAAAACGAAAGCCTGTATTTGTTTTACATGGAAGGATTGCTGGTGTCTTTTCTGTCTCAAACATGCAAGATTTCAGGTACGTCTTGCTACTTCTACTTACATTTAGGTCACGCTACGCAAACATGTACACGTTTATGTATACACACTCATCTGAGTTTTCTTTGATTTTATCTTAATAGTTCTTATTCTTATTGCTTTTCCTTTCATATCCATGGGGAAGTGGAATAAGAATCTTTCCTCCATAAGCCATGCGTGTTGTAAAAGTCAACTAAAATGCCGGGAACAATGGGCTAGTAACTCCTTTTCCTATATAGCTTACTAAAAAGAAAAAGAAGAAAACAGTCAAAGTGGGATGTTTGAATGTGCGTGGATGTTGTGCGAATGATAAGAAAGAGATGATTGTAGATGTTATGAATGAAAAGAAGCTGGATGTCCTGGCTTTAAGTGAGACAAAGCTGAAGGAGGTAGGAGAGTTTCAGTGGGGAGAAATAAATGGGATTAGGTCAGGGGTTTCAAATAGAGTTAGAGCTAAAAAAGGAGTAGCAATAATGTTGAATAATCAGTTATGGCAGGTAAAGAGGGAATATAAATGTATAAATTCAAGGATTATGTGGAGTAAAATAAAGGTTGGATGTGAAAAGTGGGTTATAGTAAGTGTTTATGTACCTGGAGAAGAGAAGTGTAGAGGAGAGAGAGATTTTGGGAAATGTTGAGTGAGTGTGTGGGGAGTTTTGAACCAAGTGAGAGAGTAATTGTGGTTGGGGATCTTAATGCTAAAGTGGGTAAAAATGTTGTGGAGGGAGTAGTAGGTAAATTTGGGGTGCCAGGGGTAAATGGAAATGGGGAACTATTAATTGAGCTATGTGTAGAAAGAGGTTTGGTAATAAGCAATACATATTTTATGAAAAAAGAGGATAAATAAATATACAAGGTATGATATAGCACGTAAGGAAAGTAGTTTGTTGGATTATGTATTGGTGGATAAAAGGTTGATGGGTAGGCTTCAGGATGTACATGTTTATAGAGGGGCAACGGATATATCGGATCATTATTTGGTTGTAGCTACAGTTAGAGTAAAAGGTAGATGGGACAAAAAGAAAATGGCAACAGCAAGTAAGGGAGAGGTAAAAGTGTATAAACTAAGGGAGGAGGAAGTTAGGGTGAGATATAAGCAACTAATGGCAGAAAGGTGGGCTAGTGCAAGTACGAGTAGTGGGGGGGGTTGAAGAGAGTTGGGATAGTTTTAAAAATGCAGTATTAGAATGTGGGGCAGAAGTTTGTGGCTATAGGAGGGTGGGTGCAGGAGGAAAGAGGAGTGAGTGGTGGAATGAAGAAGTAAAGGGTGTGATAAAAGAGAAAAAGGTAGCTTATGAGAGGTTTTTACAAAACAGAAGTGTAAATAGAAGAGCAGAGTATGTGGAGATTAAAAGAAAGGTGAAGAGTGGTGAAGGAGTGCAAAAGAAGAGTGGATGACAGAATGGGAGAGGCTCTTGTCAAGAAATTTTGCTGAAAACAAGAAAAATTTTGGAGCGAGATAAACAAGGTAAGAAAGCCTAGGGAACAAATGGATTTGTCAGTTAAAAACAGAGTAGGGGAGTTAGTAGATGGGGAGCTGGAGGTATTGGGTAGATGGCGGGAATATTTTGAGGAACTTAAATGTCGATGAAAAAAGGGAGGCGGTAATTTCATGTACTGGCCAGGGAGGTACAACATCGTTTAGGAGTGAAGAAGAGCAGGATGTGAGTGTGGGGGAGGTGCGTGAGGCCTTATGTAGAATGAAAGGGGGTAAAGCAGCTGGAACTGACGGGATCATGACAAATGTTAAAAGCAGGGGGATATAGTGCTGGAGTAGTTGGTATTTTTGTTTAATAAATGTATGAAAGAGGGGAAGGTACCTAGGGGTTGGCAGAGAGCATGTATAGTTCCTTTATATAAAGGGAAGGGGGATAAAAGAGTAAAAATTATAGGGGAATAAGTTTACTGAGTATACCAGGTAAAGTGTATGGCAGGGTTATTATTGAAAGAATTAGAGGTAAGAGAGAGTAGGATTGCAGATGAGCAAGGAGGCTTTAGAGTGGGTAGGGGATGTGTAGATCAAGTGTTTACAGTGAAGCATATATGTGAACAGTATTTAGATAAAGGTAGAGAAGTTTTCATTGCATTTATGGATTTAGAAAAGGCATATGATAGAGTGGATAAGGGAGCAATGTGGCAAATGTTGCAAGTGTATGGAATAGGTAGTAAGTTACTGAAGGCTGTAAAGAGTTTTTATGAGGATAGTGAGGCTCAGGTTAGGGTGTGTAGGAGAGAGGGAGATTACTTCCCGGTAAAAGTAGGTCATGGACAGGGATGTGTAATGTCACCATAGTTGTTTAATATATTTATAGATGGGGTTGTAAAATAAGTAAATGCTAGGGTGTTGGGGTGGGATTAAATTATGGGGAATTAAATGCAAAATGGGAGTTGACACAGTTACTTTTTGCTGATGATACTGTGCTTATGGGAGATTCTAAAGAAAAGTTGCAAAGGTTAGTGGAAGAGTTTGGGAAGAGTGTGTAAAGGTAGAAAGTTGAAAGTGAACATTGATAAGAGTAAGGTGATGAGGTTATCAAATGATTTAAATATAGAAAAATTGCATATCACATTGGAGAGAGGAATTATGGAAGAAGTAAATGTTTTCAGATATTTGGGAGTTGACGTGTCAGTGGATGGTTTTATGAAGGATGAGGTTAACCATAGAATTGATGAAGGAAAAAAGGTGAGTGGTGCGTTGAGGTATATGTGGAGACAAAAAACATTATCTATGGAGGCAAAGAAGGGAATGTACGAAAGTATAGTGGTACCAACACTCTTATATGGGTGTGAAGCATGGGTTGCAAATGCTGCAGCGAGGAGGAGGCTGGAGGCAGTGGAGATGTCCTGTCTAAGGGCAATGTGTGGTGTAAATATTATGCAGAAAATTCGAAATGTGGAAATTAGGAGAAAGTGTGGAGTTACTAAAAGTATTTGTCAGAGGGCTGAAGAGGGGTTGCTGAGGTGGTTTGGTCATTTAGAGAGAATGGATCAAAGTAGAATGACTTGGAGTGTATAAATCTGTAGGGGAAGGAAGGCGGGGTAGGGGTCGTCCTAAAAAAGGTTGGAGGGAGAGGGTAAAGGAGGTTTTGTCGGCGAGGGGCTTGGACTTTCAGCAAGCATGTGTGAGCGTGTTCGATAGGAGTGAATGGAGACGAATGGTTTTTGGGACATGACTATCTGTTGGAGTGTGAGCAGGGTAATATTTTGTGAAGGGATTCAGGGAAACCAGTTAATTGATTTAGTTGGGCTTGCGTCCTGGAAATGGGAAGTACAATGCCTGCACTTTAAAGGAGGGGTCTGGGATAGTGACAGCTGGGAGGGACTATTCTCAGCTGTCGTATCTGAGCGCCTCTGCAAAGACAGTGATTATGTACGAGTGTGGTGAAAGTGTTGAATGATGAAAGTATTTTCTTTTTTGGGATTTTCTTTCTTTTTGGGTCACCCTGCCTCGGTGGGAGACGGCTGACTTGTTGAAAAAAAAAAATTAAAAATTTAGCTAAATGCTAAAAAAAAATTGCCGAGGAAAGGAATCACAATTCCATCTTAATATAATAATAATAATAATTTTTATTTCGATGCAAGTTACAATTATACATAGTTATTGGTAGTTACAATTATAAAACTGTAATGCAAAGAGAGCCACTGGCATGCCATGGCATGCGGTGTACCACAGGGGTCAGTCCTAGGACCAGTGCTATTCTTGGTATATGTGAATGACATGACGGACGGGATAGACTCAGAAGTGTCTCTCTTCGCAGATGATGTGAAATTAATGAGGAAAATCACATCGGAGGAAGACCAAGCAGGACTTCAAAGAGACCTGGACAAGCTTGACATCTGGTCTAGCAACTGGCTTCTCGAATTTTTAGGGGCAGCTTATTCAAGACTTATTCACTAAGTACTTAATACTAGAGAAATTGAGTTTATTCTAGTTATATATTATTTCAAATTACAATATGATTATACATACTATTAAAAGACAATACTAGAGAAATTGGTTGAGTTTATTCTAGTTGTATATTTTATTTCAAGTTACAATATGTTGATGCAATACTAGTAAAATAACAATACTAGAGAAATTTATTGAGTTTCTTCTAGTTATATATTTTATTTCAAATTAACAAAATGATACTATACTATTAAAAGCACAAACCCCATGTAAAAAGAAAAAATCAAAGAATACATAATATATAAATGACAAATGACCAATATTACAGTTAAAGATAATATTAAAGTTGGCAGTCAAGCATCAGTTAAGTGCAGCTGGTCTCCCAGCACACATGTAACTGAAGGAAAAATTACCTACTCTATGTATTGGAAAAAAAAAAAAACAGTATAAAAGTTTACTTTGTAAAACCAGAAGAAAAGCCTATGGCAAATAATTTCTATGCAGATTTGTCACTTTTTTGAATGGGTAAAGCAGTTGTAAATAAATTTAGCAACAATGTGATATCTAACTTCATGATACGTAATGCTAAACTATGTTGAACGTCAATACCTTTGACTACACATTTTTGTAACTGAAAGAAAAATATTACCTATGCTTTGGGCTCCTCAAGGACTATGTAATATTTTACATTTAAAATGTTTAATAAAACCAAACTACAATAAAAGCCTTACCTCTTAAAGGCCATATACAAACTTTTAAGATTAATTTAACCTGAAAAATTCATTAAAATATTTATCAGCTGATAGCAAAATGTTAAGAATTTCTTCACCTGGAGACTGACCTGCAGTGGTGCTTGCGTCGGCCCATCCAGAACTGCGTGTTGCATCCTGTGCAGGAGTCAACAGCGTGATCTGGTACCCAGAGTGTGGGCCGAGCCTCACCTTCCTCCACAGCTTCCCATGAAGTGTCAGACACTCCAGACTCTTGACCTACAGATCCACCAGATCCTGATCCTACACTTTCTGGCAGGGACATCTAAAAAAAATACAAGAAACTATAACATGGTTTAAATATTCACTAAACATAAATGATACTATAATAGTCAACAACTTCAACACCCTGCAGTCAATTAACCCATTCTCAGTTGGTACCAAGAAAAATTTGAAGTACAGTACACCATCCATCAAGAGGCAATCCTCTAAGATGCTTTCGATAATAAACTATTGCAAAATTGAGGCATATTTTTGACAAGCATGCTACGAAATTTGTCAAGCTTGGTGAAACTTTAGGAAAAAAGTAAGTAAAAGCCCATACAAGAAGGCTAGTAACTGCTAATTTCTATGCCATTAACATTCACTTACCCTAGCTGTATTAAGACATATGTTGAACGTTTTAGTGATTGGTATTAGTGTGGAAAGCAAGCAAAGAGTGAAGAGATAATCTTGTGGCACTACTATGATAAATGTTTGAAGTTTTGAGGGCCACCACAGAATACACCACTTGTTAATTGTTAATCACAAAGTCTCAGGAAAGCACAGAGATGTGATTAAATTAGTGGATTCCAGCATACCAGACAGCTGTGGCAGATAATAGCTCTGTTACTGCTTGTTATATGTCTGCACTGGTATTGTATGGGGTCACATCAACCCTCCCCACACATTTACAGATGAACAAGCAATGACAACTACAGTGAATATGTTCTTCTGGGGCCTAGAGCATCTGATGCTTTACCATCAGCTATATTAATTATTGCAGGGTAAAAGGGACCAAAGACATTACAGAATTTATCACTATTCCGGTACAACTAGTGACTTTAGTGCCAAAGCTGCAACCCTCTATCTCGGCAAACAATTCATAACCTTCCACCTCGGCCCAGTAAGAGTCACAGCATCCCTCTCCATTCTGTTCATAATCTTTGATATACACCAACAACCACAATTTGAGGTACAGTAAATAGGTATACAACACTGGTTCCTTTACCAAATTTTCTTAATTACGCTATTGCAAAATTGTTGTATACATATTTTCATGTAACACTGTAAAATTCAACACTGTTACACTTCTGGGTGAGAAAAAAATTGGAACACCGTGAGCTGGACGGTGGGATTTTCCCCTCTGTGTAGTGGGCTCTCGGGCAGCTTGCCTGTGGGTCAGGCCACCGTCTTCGTGGGGGAGGCCCAGCTTTCTTCCTTCCTGTCCCAGTGCTCTGTACATACATATTCAAGTCTGAGTTATGAAGAAAATCAAGATATCAGACAAACTTAAGTGGTTCACATAGTGGACATGGCAATAGCTTAAATAGACTACAACCCTTTCAGGGTCGGTCCCATTGTATCACGGCTTTGAAGCCAGTATCAGTCCCACAGTACAATGCCATGAGCTCAGCTCACTCATAAGTTGTGAGCAGTAAATTTGGGCCTAGATATGAATTGGTCTATGTGGGCTGGATGAGAGGAGTGGTATTAGGGGGGGGGGGCAAGAACTTCACTGTGATGAAACTAAACTCCTCCACCATTTGGTCATCCAAATCTGGAGGATGAGCAGGAGCATTGTCCATTACCAGGAGGCACTGGAGTTTCAATTTATTTTTCAGGAGGCATTTCTTCACACTGGGGCCAAACCCTTCATTGAACCAATCAAGGAAAATTTCCCTCGTGACCCATGCCTTCCAGTTTGCCATCCACATCACACACAAATTAGCATTGGCAACACTTTCTCTTGAACACACTGGGATTTTCAGAGTGATACACTAGTAAAGGCTTCACTTTGAAATCTCCATTAGCATTACTACAGAACATGAATTAGCCTGTCTAGTAATGCTAGAGGGGATTTCAAAGAGAAGCCTTTACTCGTGTATCACACTGAAAATCCCAGTTTTTTCAAGAAATAGTGTTGCCAAGGCTAATTTGTGTGTGATGTGGAAGGCTAACACTAAGGCATTGGTCACGAGGGAAATTTTCCTCTATTGGTTCAATGAAGTGTTTGACCCCAGTGTGAAGAAATATCTCCTGGAAAATAAATTGGACCTCAAGGGCCTCCTGGTAATGGACAATGCTCCTTCTCATTCTCGAGACTTGGAAGAGCAAATTGTGGATAATTTAAGTTTATCACAGTGAAGTTCTTGCCCCCTAATACCACCACTCTCCTCTCCTCCAGCCCATGGACCAGCAGGTCATTTCAAACTTCAAAAAACTCTACACCAAAGCAATGTTTCAAAGATGCTTTGACATAACCTCGGACACTCTATTGACCCTAATAGAGTTTTGGAAAGATCACTTCAATATCCTCCATTGCATAAACCATATAGGGAAGGCTTGGGAGGAAGTGAGCTCCAGGACTTTGAACTCTGCCTGGAGAAAATTGTGGCCAGACTGTGTCCCAGAGAGGGATTTTGAAGGTTTTGGGGCTGAGCCACAGGACAGCCTGTTGTGGAACAAATTGTGGCACTGGGGAAGTCCATGGGGTTGGAGGTTACTAGCGAGGATGTGGAAGAGTTGGTGGAGGACCATAATGAAGAGCTAACCACTGCAGATCTGCAAGAGCTTCATCTGCAATGGCAACAGACCACAGTTCAGGAAATTGCTGCAAAGGAGGGAGAGAGATGGAAGACTGCCTTCTTCAAAGATTAAGGAGATTTGTGTCAATGGACTGATGTACAAAGATTTATGGATGATTTTCACCCTAACAAAGCTGTTGCAGGCTGTGCTGGCAACATATACAATGACAATGTGGTGTCCCATTTCAGGGACGTTTTAACCCTTTGACTGTCGCAACCCCTAATCCTGAGTGCTCTCCTGTTGTCGCAAAATTTAAAATAAATTTTTTTTTTTTTTTATTATGAAATGGTAGAGAATCTTTCTGAAGGTAATAAAACAAAGTACGAAATTTGATTGAAAATTGACGAAATTATGCTCTCGCGAATTTTGATGCGTCAGCGATATTTACGTATCGGTGATTTTGCCAACTTTGACTCCCATTTTAGGCCAATTACATTATTCCACTACCAAATTCTTTGCTATTTCACTAGTATTACTTTTATCGACTGAGCACAAGAAATCGCCCAGTCAACTGTTTCAACTACAAAATAAAGTGACTGGAAATTGGTAATTTAGCCAATTTAACTCAAAGTTCAAAATATTCTAATTTCAAAATAGGGTGCAGAATAAACAATGCAGGCATTCCTGGCACTAAACTAACATTTCCTCTGTTCATTAGTTACGTTTTCAGTCTTTACAAATGAATTCCATTTTTATTTTTTATTCACAGTGAATTTTTATTCAAACCAAAAAATGGAAGATTTACTGTTATGCAATATTTTAATAATTGTACAAATATCATCACCACATTTGTGAACGTATATTAGACCCACCAGCTGGCGCGTATTAGACGTGTGAAGTCATTTGTTTACTCTTGAACATTGGCAAAAATTTAACATCTCCGCTACTTTGAGCTCAGTTTCAACCCATTTCCAATACTAAAACCAATCAAAATCATCTCTATCTGTAATATATATCTTCCATTCTATTAAATGAGATCAAGAAATCGCAAATACAACTATAAAAAGTACACGAAAAATAACTGCAAAGTCGCTGTTTTAATCGAACATTACGGTTTCAGTTTTTTTTCTCTCATTATGCACTGTAGGATTTGTTTTATGTGGTGCACACTTACCACATAGATGTATTCTCTCATATCCAGCCACAAATTTACCACTCACAGCTTATCTGAGTGAGCTGAGCTCATGACATAGAACTACGGTTTGGACCCTGAAAGAGTTAAAGGATAAGTAAAGACTGAAAAATTCAAACCCCAACAAGTGTTCAATTGTGATGAAACAGGCCTGTCTAGGAAGAAAATGCCAAAGAGGGCCTACATAACGCAGGAGGAAAAGGCGATTTTGCCCACAGACTTCTATTTTAGGCCCATTACATTATTCCAGTCAACCAAATTCTTAGCTATTTCACTAGTATTACTTCTATTTTATCGATTGAGCACAAGAAACTGCCCAATCAACTATTTCAACTACCCAATAAAGTGATCAGAAATTGGTAATTTTGCCAATTTAACAGTTCAAAATATTCCAATTTCAAAATAGGGTCCAGAATAAACAATGCAGGCATTCTTGGCACTAAAATAACATTTCCTCTGTTTATTAGTTATGTTTCCAGGCTTTACAGAGAGCCGATGGGTTGAGGTGGTTCGGACATGTAGAGAATGAAACGAGACAGAATGACTTCGAGTGTATAAATCTGTAGTGGAGGGAAGGCGGGGTAGGGGTCTGCCTAGGAAAGGTTGGAGGGAGGGGGTAAAGGAGGTTTTGTGTGCGAGGGGCTTGGACTTCCAGCAAGCATATTTGATAGGAGTGAATGGAGACAAATGGTTTTTAATACTCGACGTGCTGTTGGAGTGTGAGCAAAGTAAATTTATGAAGGGATTCAGGGAAACCGGCTGGCCAGACTTGAGTCCTGGAGGTTAGAAGTACAGTGTCTGCACTCTGAAGGAGGGGGTGTTAATGTTGCAGTTTTATAACTAATGTAAAGCACCCCTCTGGCAAGACAGTGATGGAGTGAATGATGAAAGTTTTTCTTTTTCGGGCCACCCTGCCTTTGTGGGAATCGGCCAATGTGTTAAAAAAAAAAAAAAAAAAAAAAAAAAAATTTAGTCATACCAAAAAATAGAAGATTTACCGTTATGTAATACTGTAATAATTTTATAAATAATATCAGCGCATTCAAGACCATATATTAGACCCACAAGTTGACATGTATTGGACGCGTGATGTCATTTGTTTACTCTAACATCGGCAAAAATCAAACATTTTCGCTAATTGGAGCTCAATTTCAAGCTACAGTGTAACCTGTTTTCACTTGCCCTGGTTTTCGTCGAATTCGGTTTTAGACAAATTTTTTCGTCAATTTTGTCCCAGTTTTCTTTCATCACCTCAGTTTGTCGGTCTGCCGTACCAAATGTGTCCACCTGCCCGCACCCACACAAAGCATCCCACGCGTTCAGAGTCAGTCTGGCTTTGTTTCTCGTCGAGTGAGCATTACCCTGCGTGTTCATCCAAAATATTTCTTAATAATCCATTGCTTTTTGTGCTTGCTTATTGAGTACGACTGCTAAATAAGCCACCATGGGGCCAAAGTAAGTTTTGAGTGCCAGCCCTTTCATAAAGGTGGCGAGAAACAAATGAATTCAAGAAAGAACTCGCAGCAAAGTACGAAAGTGGACCGAGTTGCAAAGTTTTGTGGAGAAATATCACCCTAACAAAGCTGTTGCAAGCTGTGTCTGCAACATATTCAATGACAATGCCTTGTCCCATTTTAGGCAAATCTTAAGAGAGACGCCAGAAACAAACCTCTCTGGACAGATTTTTTTGTGCGACAGGGGGTCCAGTACCAGTAATACAAAGGGAAGTGACCCCAGATAGGGACTTGATACCTGAAGTCCTTATGGAGAGGGATTCCCCTTCCATCCAATAATCTCTCCTCCTCCCTCTCCCCTCCTCGCGTCTTCCATACGCCAACAAGAGTCTTCAATAAAGGTAAAATTGATATTAACCCTTAACCCTTTCGGGGTCGGTGCCGTACTAGTACGTTTTACGAGCAGGGGTTGGTGCCGTACTAGTACGCGTAAATTCTAGCGGCTTCAAATTAAGCGGGAAACAGCTGGTAGGCCTAGGGATGAGAGAATGGGTCTGCGTGGTCAGTGTGCGCAGTAGGAAAAAAATCGGGCACCCAGTGGTGCATTGTGGGAACACCATTTCAGTACACCTTCTCCACCATGCCTCGCAGCAAGAAACACCTTACTCCTCGGCGAATTGGGACACTTTTATTCATCAGTGACAGTTCTAACAGTGATGGGGGTGTTAGTGAAGGTGACTTTCAAGGTTTTGAGGCGGTTGTGACCGAAAATAGTGACCATAATACCGGTATAAGTGAGGAAAACCCCGACGACCCACAGCCATCCACCTCTGGTGCTGTGGCGTCTTGTTCACGGCCAGTTGTACCAGAACGAAGGCGGAAACTCCTATTTTCTAATGTCCCAGACTCAGATGTGAGCAATGGTGATGATACTGATAGTGACTATGAACTCCAAGCCCTTCGAAATAGTTCCAGTAGCGCGAGTGAAGAGGAATATTCACCAGTGAAGCGTCAGTATATACGACGGTATATGCGCTCTGGTAGTGTGCCATATGCTCTTCCAAGGGTTAGGAGTACATCTCGGAGTACATCCCGTGGGCGTACAACAGGAAGTGATAGTGAAAATGATGATGATAGCGTTGCAATTGGTATGAGAAATGTGCATGCAACTGGTAGTGGTAGTGGTGGTGTGGCGCGCGAGGCACCAGCAGTGGACCATGCTGGCACCCACGCCGCTGACTCAGCTCAGTTACAACAAAGGCAACCCTCACCCACCCACCAACCCCCACAACCACAACCTCCACTTCTACAACCCCCACAACCACCTGTAAATATCCAGTACCCACCAGCAGACCGCACCTGGGATTGGCAGGAAGCTGACAATTTTATTCCCAATCCCCATCAGTTTGATGAAAGTCACAGTGGATTACGCCCATCTTGTCCACTTGGGAACAATGCCAGTGAACTGGAATGTTTCCAGTTATTCTTTGACGAACCCCTGATAGACATTATTATCAGAGAAAGCAACAGATACTTCGATTACACCATGGCAAACACGATTCTTTCACCAAAATCACGTCTACACCAGTGGAAGGAGACAACTGTGGCAGAGATGTATCTTTTCTTTGCCACAATAATGCTTATGCCGCATGTTTATAAACACCGTATCAAATCATATTGGTCAACAGACAGATTGATTGCAACACCAGCTTTCAGTGATATTATACCAGTGAATCGATTTGTGCTACTTCTACGCATGTTACATTTTCGGACAAAACCAGGCCTGACAGATCCGACAGGTTATATAAGATTAGGAATGTGTTTCTGTATCTGAAAGAAAGTTCAATATGTATTTTTATCCCTTCAGGAAGCTTGTTATTGACGAGTCACTGATTCTGTTCAAAGGTAGACTGTCGTTCAAGCAGTATATACCAAGCAAGAGGAAACGCTTTGGTATAAAGTTGTTTGTGCTTTGTGATTGCTACAGTGGTATTGTATTGGATATTATTGTGTACACTGGAAGTAATACATTGAAAGATACCAGGAAGTTACTGGGTATCTCTGGTGATGTGGTTAAAACAATGATGGAACCATATCTTGGTAAGGGGCATACATTATATACTGATAACTGGTACACAAGCCCCTCCCTCAGTGATTTTTGCGAGTGAACATGACAGATGTGTGCGGTACAGTGCGTGCAAATCGTAAGCATATGCCTAGGTTCAGTGCAGGCACTCGTAGAGGTGAGGTGCAGGCGTTTGCTGCCAATGATATCATGGCATTTCGGTGGCATGACAAACGAGATGTCACACTGTTGTCATCAATTCACCCTAATGAAATGGCAGACAGTGGCAGGGTGAATAGAGAGACTGATGAACCCATTCTAAAACCTGCAGCTGTGATGGACTACACTCTCAATATGCGCTTAGTGGACAAATGTGACATGCAGATTGGGTTTGCTGATTGTGTTAGAAAGAGTTATAAGTGGTACATAAAACTCTTTTTCACATTCTGGACATTACCATGCTCAATGCTTATAATGTTTATAAGTTGAAGACCACAAACAAACCACCATATGGCGAATTTTGTTTGTCTGTTATCAGGCAAATAATCACCAAGTACCAAGAAACACCACCTGCAATAGAAAACCGCCCACGAAATTACCAACAACTACCCTCTCATCTGAGGCTTGGTGGTGAACACTTCCTAACAAAACTGCCTGCTACTGCTTGCAAGAAAAGGCTCAGAAGAGGTGTTATGTCTGTGCACATACAAAAGACTCCCACAGCAACGCAAAGACACTCGTTTTATGTGTGTGGAATGTGAAACACCATTGTGCATGGAACCATGTTTCAGAGACTTCCACAGGCTGCAGAACTTCTAGAAACATCTGCAGTGACTCAATATGTGTATATATATGATTGAACAATAGTTATAAACATAATTGTACATTGTACATTGTTGTAAATATGTTTTGTAAACAAACTAGTGATAACAAACTTTGTGGCATTATTTTATAAGAAATAGCGAGTGAATATTTGAAAAACAGCACTTATATTGGTCTCACAGTCCATAAACGTTATTTGAAAAAAAAAAATTAAATTTCATAAGAAAATAACTTCAAAAAAAAAAAAAAACGATTACCGGCCAACTGGAAGTCGCCGATGATGCCGTCACCGGATCGTTTTGGGTCAACTTGAATCCTCCATATCTCCGTAAGTACTGATCGCAAAAAATTTTTGTTTAGCTATTTAGATTCAGAAAAAAAAACTATCATTTCATAAGAAAAAATAATTTTTTTTTTTCCGAATATTTTTCGACCCCAGGAACACTTTCCTCAGAAGGCCTCTCGACCCCCAAAGGGTTAAACTGTCCACATGTAGATATACGTTCACTCGCGTAGCTGACCAAATATTTAAAAAAAAAAAAAAAATTAAAATGAAGCACATTTTTATAAACAGGATAGGATAAAAAAAAAATTTTTGGGGCAGTACTTACCGAGATAAGCCCGCCAATTTGGTACTGGATGCTCACCTGACGGCAACATCAAGTCCTGCCACTTGCAGAAGTAATGCCTATATACATTTTTTTCCTAGTTTTTATTTTATATAATTTTTATGTTCTGATAATTACAATTTACAATAGTTCGTGATTTCATAGCCAATCTTTGTTCTAACACTAATATTATGTACTGAAATAGTACTCAAATAGTCACAATCACACCAACAGGTGAAGTTTCACCTTCCTTGGTCATTTACTATTGTCTAAATATATACAAAGTATTTATAGGTCCCAGCAATGTTTTAGACATCCTGGAGTATATATGAAACTTCTTGAAGAATAGTGTGTTGACAAAGTGTCAGATAACTCTTGACAGCCCAGTGACATTTGATAAATGTCAGCAGTGCTGGAGGGAACCCTCCTTTTTTCAATATCTGTCTGTCTGTCTGTATCTGTATATCTCTCTCTGTATCTGTGTTTGTCTAGCTCTGCTTATGGCTGTAACTCTGCTTATCTGTCTGCATTTCCGTCTGCTTGTCTCAGTCTCAAGAGTGCGTCTCTTAAGTCAACACGATGCAGAAGTGACGATGCGTATTACTTGCCAGGGGTTTCCATACTTATTATGTATTATATCTACAAGCATTGTATAGCACTTTGCCTGGAATTTTTGGGTTATCCTAGGTAATTTACACTATGTATAATAACTGTACTTGTGTGTACATGTGACAGACACACACATATAGACAGACACACACATATAGACAGAACACACATATAGACAGACACACACATATAGACAGACACACACATATAGACAGACACACACATATAGACAGACACACACATATAGACAGACACACACATATAGACAGACACACACATATAGACAGACACACACATATAGACAGACACACACATATAGACAGACACACACATATAGACAGACACACACATATAGACAGACACACACATATAGACAGACACACACATATAGACAGACACACACATATAGACAGACACACACATATAGACAGACACACACATATAGACAGACACATATAGACAGACACATATAGACAGACACATATAGACAGACACATATAGACAGACACATATAGACAGACACACACATATAGACAGACACACACATATAGACAGACACACACATATAGACAGACACACACATATAGACAGACACACACATATAGACAGACACACACATATAGACAGACACACACATATGACAGACACACACATATAGACAGACACACACATATAGACAGACACACACATATAGACAGACACACACATATAGACAGACACACACATATAGACAGACACACACATATAGACAGACACACACATATAGACAGACACACACATATAGACAGACACACACATATAGACAGACACACACATATAGACAGACACACACATATAGACAGACACACACATATAGACAGACACACACATATAGACAGACACACACATATAGACAGACACACACATATAGACAGACACACACATATAGACAGACACACACTATAGACAGACACACACATATAGACAGACACACACATATAGACAGACACACACATATAGACAGACACACACATATAGACAGACACACACATATAGACAGACACACACATATAGACAGACACACACATATAGACAGACACACACATATAGACAGACACACACACATAGACAGACACACACACATAGACAGACACACACACATAGACAGACACACACACATAGACAGACACACACACATAGACAGACACACACACATAGACAGACACACACATATAGACAGACACACACATATAGACAGACACACACATATAGACAGACACACACATATAGACAGACACACACATATAGACAGACACACACATATAGACAGACACACACATATAGACAGACACACACATATAGACAGACAACACATATAGACAGACACACACATATAGACAGACACACACATATAGACAGACACACACATATAGACAGACACACACATATAGACAGACACACACATATAGACAGAACACACATATAGACAGACACACATATAGACAGACACACACATATAGACAGACACACACATATAGACAGACACATATAGACAGACACACAGACAGACACACATATAGACAGACACACACATATAGACAGACACACACATATAGACAGACACACATAAGACAGACACACACATATAGACAGACACACACATATAGACAGACACACACATATAGACAGACACACACATATAGACAGACACACACATATAGACAGACACACACATATAGACAGACACACACATATAGACAGACACACACATATAGACAGACACACACATATAGACAGACACACACATATAGACAGACACAACATATAGACAGACACACACTAGACAGACAACACATAGACAGACACACACATATAGACAGACACACACATAGACAGACAACACATATAGACAGACACACACATATAGACAGACACACATATAGACAGACACACAGACACACACACATATAGACACACACACACACACACAGACAGACAGAGACACACACACACACATATAGACAGACACACATATAGACAGACACACACACATATACAGACACACACACATATAGACAGACACACACACACACACAGACAGAGAGACACACACACACATAGACAGACACACATATAGACAGACACACATATAGACAGACACAGACAGATGGAGAGACAGCCAGAGACAGCAAAAGCCAGCCAGCCTGCCGAATACATAAGAACATAAGAAAGAAGGAACACTGCCGCAGGCCTACTGGCCCATGCAAGGCAAGTCCATGTCACCCCCCAACTTATAGCAAGCATACGCGAGCTTGTTAGACAGGAGAAAATGGAGACAAATGGTTTTTAGGACTTTACGTGCTGTTGGAGTGCAAGCAATGTAACATTATGAAGGGAGTCAGGGAAACCGGCAGGCCGGACTTTAGTCCTGGAGATGGGAAGTACAGTGCCTGCACTCTGAAGGAGGGGTGTTAATGTTGCAGATTTATAACTATAGTCTGAGCGCGCCTCCGGCAAGACAGTGATGGAGTGAATGATGATTAACATTTCTTTTCGGGCCACCCTGCCTTGGTGGGAGAAGGCTGATGTGTTAATAATAAAAATACAATTTCCTTGCATGTTGAACAATACAAATAACAGTCCGTAGGAAAGGGTGGGTCTGAGGTGTGAACATTGGGAGCCCTTAAAAACACTGACAACAAACCCTCTCACACGACCTAGTTCCTCTATTACAAAACAGTAGTGTACAAACTAAACTGATGCACAAATATATAAAGTAGGTACTGTATACACATTACATTCAGGTTCCTTTCATTTAATCTTTATTATGCAAAGGAAGACAAGCAGAGGGTATATAAACACTGAGGAGTCACTCATGGACAGGTGCAATTCATGTCAACTCTTAATTTGTATATAAACAATCTCCAGCATCCTCACATTGTAGCACATGATGCTGAGAATATAAACACTGCATGTATTGACTGGTATGCAGGAATCAACTAATTTAAGCACATGTTTTCTTTCCTGAAACTCCTGGGTGATTATTTATGAACAATGTATACTATGGTGGCCCTCAGAATTTCAAACAAACATTTATCATGGAGGAGCCACAAGATTATCTTTTCAATTTTTGTTTACTTAATGTACTTTCCACACTATTCTCAATTTTACATTTGTGCAAATACAGCTAGGGTAAGTGAATGGCTGTTAATAGCAAAGCAATTGTAGTTAGTGAGATTAGCAGTTACTAGCCTTCTTGAATATGCTTTCACCTATTTTTTCCCTAACGTTTCACCGTCATAGATGAATTCCACAGTGATTGAAAATATGCTGCAATTCTGTAGCCTTATATCAAACACATTACAGAAGTTTCACATATTAAACGACAGTCTGTCTACTGTACTATAAAGGTAACATTTATGAAAAGACTCAATGAAACCAATTAGCAAGACTAGAGTCTTGGAGGCGGGTGGGGATGTTGTTGCTCAGAAGGTTGTCCAAGATGTCAAGTGTGTTTCTGACAACACTAACTGAATCAATAACAATTTTGGGGGTGGGAAGGGGAGGGTCACCCTACCTCGGTGAGAGCTGACTGGTGTTAAAAAAAAAAAAAATACATGAAACAGAATGAAGGCAAACCAACCATAAATGCAATTTGAGTAATGATTAAAGAATACTAGGCATTCTCTTCTTATGGACTAAGCTTGCAAAGTTAAATTAATTCTTCCAGAATTTTTGTTTGCTTATTAAATGCATTCTTTGTACGTATAGTCTATTGGTGTGTGTTGTATTTTTTTTTTTTTTTACCTATTTTTCAACAATACTCTAATTTAAACATTTGGACAATCCTCCCTTATTGAGGGTTTACTGTAGTTACAAAAAACTACAAAAGTGTCCTTGTGAAGATGCCAGGTTGAGCCAAGAAGGAAGTCAGTACCCACCTGGTCTTCTGTGGGATCATGGTGGTGATGGTGACAGCGGTTGTGCAGCACCTGGTTACAGAGTGCCTGTCTCGTTGCTTGCAGGTCTCTCTTTAGAGCTTCCACCTCAGACTGAAAATGTTAAAGCTAATGAACATCACCCAAACATGTTTCTTTTTATTAACTGCTGAAAGCTAATACAATATGATTTAGATAAAATAATAAACAATGAAAATATGTTCATCCTTAACCTATTCACCGTCTCGTGCGTACATCTATGTTAACGACACCAGGGTTACTTGTGTAGATCTATGTCTTGAGCTCTACTGCCTCGGATAAGCTGCGAGTTATAAATTTTGACTTAGACATGAAAGAATGGGTCTGTGCAGTGTGTGCACAGTATAACAAGAAAAATCCTCCCTTGCACTACATACGATGCAAAAATCAAAACTTAGACCATGTGTACAGTTTAAAATAGTGATTGGGGGTTTTCTAGGATAGTTTTTATTAACCATTTCTTGGTATCATTTCATAGAATGGAAAATACACTATTGAAATAGATGATGTTGCTTGGTTTCACGACTGGAAGTAGCCAAAATATTCTATTTTTACTGATTTTCCTAAATATGGGTAAGGCCCTCCTCTTACAACCCCCCGTCTGTTGTATGGGTTTTACTAAGTCTTATTACACTTACACACTTACTCAACCCTGCAACCACAACTAGGTGAGTACGTACACGCACGCACACGCGTGCGCGGCCCTCCACATTTGCGATTTCCACTTTCGCGAGCTTCGAACATTCGCGAATGCCCAGCCGCCTATTATCGGCAGTGACGCTGGCATTAAAGAGTTAGAATCCACACACTAGACTCATCATGCCATGCAGTTACACTCCATATAATCACCTCCATTCAACTGTCATCAGTAACTGCATGGCTAACTAACATCATCATTGTCACTATCACAAGTCATCATTTCATCTGCCTAACCTTACGAGTGGCGAGTTTTATTTGTTCATTATTTATTAAACCATAACATGTACAGTGGACCCCAGATTATGTACTGCTCCAAACTAGAACAATTATGCAAGTGTATTTTCGTAATTGCTTTTGTAAGCGTATTTTTGGGAGTCTAAAAGGACTAATCTAATTTACATTATTCCTTATGGGAACAAATTCGCTCGGTAACGGCACTAACAGTATTCCGGAACGAAATAATTACACAATCCGGGGGTCCACTGTATATACAATATTTTACGATGTTTTCATGTGTTTAATGATTGTTCATGGTTCAATAGGTTAAGGAAGCAGTATATTAGTGCACCAAACATTCGCAAAGTTCTTTATCCCCTAACCCTTGTGAATGTGGAAGGACACCTGTATATACATATACAGTGGACCCCCGGTTTGTGATTTTTTCGTTCCAGAATGCTGTTCAAGTGCCGTTACCAAACAAATTTATTCCCATAAGGAATAATGTAAATTAGACTAGTCCTTTTAGACCCCCAAAAATACGCTTACAAAAATACACTTACATAATTGTTCGATTTTGGGGCATCACGAACAGCGGGGGTCCACTGTATAAGCTTGGGTTGTAAATGCTGCAGCTAGGAGGCAGCTGGAGGCAGTGGAAATGTCCAGTCTAAGGGCAATGTGTGGAGTAATTATTATGCAGAGAATTCGGAGTGTGGAAATTAGGAGGAGGCGTGGAGTTACTAAAAGTATTTGTCAGAGGGCTGAAGAGGGGTTGTTGAGGTGGTTTGGTCATTTAGAGAATGGATCAAAGTAGAATGACTTAGAGCGTATAAATCTGTAAAGGAAGGAAGGCGGGGTAGGGGTCATCCTCGAAAAGGTTGGAGGGAGGGGTGGTTTTGTGTGAGGGGTTGGACTTCCAGAAAGCGTGCGTGGCAGTGAATGGAGTGAATGAAGTGAATGGAGACTGGGGGTTTTTTTGGGACCTGACAAACTGCTGGGTTGACAGGGTAATTTTTTTGTGAAGGGATTCGGAAACCAGTTAATAGATTTAGCCAGACTTGAGTCCTGGAAAGGGGGAAGTAAAATGCCTGCACTTTAAAGGAGGGTTGGGGATATTGACAGTTTGGAGGGATTATCTTTTTTCAACAAGTCGGCAGTCTCCCAGGAAGCAGGGTGACCCAAAAAAAAAAAAATTTTTTTCATCATTATTCACACTTTCACCTCACTCATACATAATCACTGTCTTTGCAGAGGCGCTCAGATACGACAGCCGAGAATAAGCCCCCCCCAACTGTCATTTCCCCAAACCCTCCCTTTAAAGTGCATTTTGTTTTCCCCATTTCCAGGACTAAAATCAACTAAATCAATTAACTGGTTTCCTAAAATCCCTTAAAAAAATTTACCCTGCCCCACTCCCGTATCAGGTCCCCCCCCCAATGCGCGCGCGCTGAAAGTTCAAGCCCCCCCCCCACAAAACCCCCTTTACCCCCCCATCCCCAACCGGGGGCTACCCCCCCGGTTCTTCCCTACAGATTTAAATGCTCTAAAGTCATTCTGTTTTGACCCATTCCCCCCAAATCCAACCACCTCACCTCTTCAGCCCCCTGAAAAAACTTTTGTAACTCCACACCCCCTAATTTCCACCTCCAAATTTTTCTGCATAATTTCACCACACATTGCCCAGGGGCCTGGTTTCCACTGCCTCCCCCCCTTTCCCTCGCTGCAGCATTAAAACCCCCTGCTTCACCCCATAAAATGTTGGTACCACTATGCTTTGGTACATTCCCTTCTTTGCCTCCATGGATAACATTTTGTGTCTCCACATGAATGCCTCAACGCACCACTCACCTTTTTCCTTCATCAATTCTATGGTTAACCACTCATCCTTCATAAATCCTTCCACTGACAAGTCAACTCCCAAATATCTGAAAACATTCACTTCCTTCATAATCCCTCTCTCAATGTGATATCCAATTTTTCTTTATTTAAATCGTTTGATACTCATCTTATTACTCTTATCTATGTTCATTTCAACTTTCTATCTTCACACACCCTCCCAAACTCGTCCACTAACCTTTGCAACTTTCCTTTAGGTCTCCCATAGCGCAGTATCATCAGCAAAAATTAACTGTCAACTCCCATTTGCATTTAATTCCCCATAATTTAATCCCACCCCTCTCCCCAACACACCTAGCATTTGCTTCTTTGTATCTATAAATATATTAAACAACCATGGTGACATTACACATCCTGTCTAAGACCACTTTTACTGGAAGTAATCTCCTCTCTCGTACACCTAACCTGAGCCACATTATCCTCAAAAGCTCTTTCCTTCAGTGACTACTACCTATTCCATACACTTGCACATTGTTCCCCTATTCACTATCATATGCCTTTTCTAAATCCTAAATTCAATGAAAACTTCCCTTCCTTTATCTAAATACTGTTTCACATATTTGCTAGAGAAAGATGGGAAAGATGAGAGAAAGATGGGAAAGATGGGAAAAGATGGGAGAAAGATGGGAGGAAAGATGGGGAGAAAGATGGGGAGAAAAGATGAGACAACTGCCCTTGACAACTCGGATTCATAAGTTTGTAGTAGTGACGAGTGACCAGCATGGAAAGCACTCACTGAGTGACGAGTGACCAACATAGGCACTCTGAGTGACGAGTGACCAGCACATAGAAGGCACTCTGAGTGACGAGTGACCAGCACTTGGAAGGCACTCTGGTGACTGGTGACTCCAGCACTTGGAAGGCACTCTGAGTGACGAGTGACCAGCACTTGGAAGGCACTCTGAGTGACGAGTGACCAGCACTTGGAAGGCACTCTGAGTGACGAGTGACCAGCACTTGGAAGGCACTCTGAGTGACGAGTGACCAGCACTTGGAAGGCACTCCTGAGTGACAGTGACCATCACTTGGAAGGCACTCTGAGTGACAGAGTGACCAACACTTGGAAGGCACTCTGAGTGACGAGTGACCAGCACTTAGAGCCTCTGAGTGACGAGTGATAACTTTTATAGAAAGGCACTCTGAGTGACGAGTGACCAGCACTTGGAAGGCACTCTGAGTGACAGTAGCCAACACTTAGAAGGAGGCACTCCTGAGTGACAGTGACCAGCACTTAGGAAGGCACTCTGGTGACAGAGTGACCAGCACTTAGGCACTCCTGAGTGACGAGTGCAGATGAATCTCTGGAGTCTTACCCAAAAATAGAACACCAGTCTTTTCAAAATGAATTATTATTCACTTATCAAGGTACATCAAATATTTACCCCTTGCCTGTAATTTTTTACCCCCAAGGGTTCGTACCCCTGGTTGAGAATCACTGATTTAGAGGCTGTGTGGCTGTGGGGCCTCTTGAGGAGCTAGGCCTCCTATTGGTTACCACCATTTGTCCTAGGCACATGTCAATTAGACACTAGGCCTGTTGTATATATGTGTGTGTGTATGTGTATGTAAGGGAAACACTTCCAAAATGTTTCTACTACATTAACTCATTATTAGCTCACAATTTCCTTTAAAGATATAAGAGTTATTGAGCCAGTGTACTCCACCACTGCTCGTGCTAACTCTCCTCAATTTAACCAATGGCGACGATAACACTGTACTACCACTCAACAGCACTCACCAGCAGTTGAAAGCAATCACAACTATACAATATTGTACCACTGTACAAAACTGTACCACTTTACAATATTCTGATGATATCCATATCCACCATTAATTTGCACTTCAAGAGCCCCTGGCCACAACTCTCACATTATCACAAAATATATAAACATGATTTTTTTACACAACAACATACGAGGTTATGTAGAGATTTACGGTATTAGTGTAGCAAAGCAACGTGAAGACAGTAAGCGTAGACGAGACACCGCACTGGGTTCATGCCCACAACACCTCTATATTATTCCCCAAATTTTTCTTATTGATTCCGAGTGCCAGAAGATACACTGCCAGACTGTATGAAAATAAGAGAAGGATGTAATGACAACATTTATAATAAATCGATAGGAAAGCTCTTGAAAACACACAGGTGTAATATCACAGAGACAGGTGTTATATCACAGAGACAGGTGTTATATCACAGAGATAGGTGTTATATCACAACAGACAGGTGTTATATCACAGACAGGTGTTATCACACAGACAGGTGTTACATCACACAGACAGGTGTTATATCACACAGACAGGTGTTATCATTCACAGACAGGTGTTATATCACACAGACAGATGTTATATCACACAGACAGGTGTTACATCACACAGACAGGTGTTACATCACACAGACAGGTGTTATATCACACAGACAGGTGTTATATCACACATACAGGTGTTATATCACACAGACAGGTGTTACATCACACAGACAGGTGTTACATCACACAGACAGATGTTATATCACACAGACAGGTGTTACATCACACAGACAGGTGTTACATCACACAGACAGGTGTTATATCACACAGACAGGTGTTACATCACACAGACAGGTGTTATATCACACAGACAGGTGTTACATCACACAGACAGGTGTTGTATCACACAGACAGATGTTATATCACACAGACAGGTGTTACATCACACAGACAGGTGTTATATCACACAGACAGGTGTTAGGGTTCAGAAAGGGAGGGAAGGAAGGGGGAAGAGAGGAAGGGAAGGAGGGAGAGGAAGGGTAAGAGGGAGAGGAAGGGAAAGAGTGCAAGTAGTGAAGACAGGTGATAACAAAGAAAGCAAGGGGGGGGGGGGGGGGGGGGGGGGGCCCAAAAACAATGTTTTTCACCCTGTTACACACAAGAAAAATTTCACACCGAGGGGATATCCACAACGGTTTTACACCACGCATTTTAACCACAACTTTTACATCACGCATTTGAACCAAAAATTTTAATTCCCCAACATTTTACCCATTTTTTTAACACGGACTTTTAGGGTTCAAAAGGGGGGGGAAAAAAAGGGGGGGGAAGGAGGGAGAGGAAAAAGGGGAGGAAGGGAAAATGAAGATGAAGATATAAAAAACAAAAGCTGAAGGAAGCGGGAGAGAGAGGGAGAGAAATTTAGGTAAGTCGATAATGGAGTAAAAGACGAGAAAAACTGCAGGGAAGGGGATGGGAAAATGGTGAACGAAGAAGAATAAAGGAAACATAAAATAAAGAAATAGATCAGTAAAAAAACAATGAACAAAGCCTTACAAGCAAAACAGAGAAAACAAACAAATAAATAACGAACAGATGGAAATTGCCAAAAGACAAGAGAGCAGTGCCAGGAAAGACAAGAGAGCAGTGCCAGGAAAGACAAGAGAGGGAGTGCCAGGAAAGACAGGAGAGCAGTGCCAGGAAAGACAGGAGGCAGTGCCAGGAAAGACAAGAGCAGTGCCAGGAAAGACAAGAGAGAAGTGCCAGGAAAGACAAAAGAAGTGCTAGGAAAAACAAAGAGCAGTGCCAGGAAAGACAAGAGAGCAGTGCCTTTTAAAAACAAGAGAGCAGTGCCAGGAAAGACAAAAGAGCAGTGCCAGGAAAGACAAGTGAGCAGTGCCAGGAAAGACAACATATAATGATGACGATAAAGTCCAGAGAGGAGGGAGGAGAATGACTCGAGGCCCTCTAGAGGAGTGTTGATGATACTGCCTCTGATACCACCACTGTGACGGCCACCCACTGATACCACCACTGTGACGGCCACCCACTGATATCACCACTGTGACGACCACCCACTGATACCACCACTGTCACGGCCACACACTGATACCACCACTGTGATGGCCACCCACGATACCACCACTGTGATGGCCACCCACTGATACCACCACTGTGACGGCCACCCCCTGATACCACCACTCAGAAGGCCACCCACTGATATCACCACTATCACGGCCACCCACTGATACCACCACTGTCACGGCCACCCACTGATACCACCACTGTGATGGCCACCCCTGATACCACCACTGTGATGGCCACCCACTGATACCACCACTGTGACGGCACCCACTGATACCACCACTGTGATGGCCACCCATGATACCACCACTGTGACGGCCACCCCCTGATACCACCACTGTCACGGCCACCCACTGATACCACCACTGTGACGGTCACCCACTGATACCACCACTGTCACGGCCACCCACTGATACCACCACTGTGACGGTCACCCACTGATACCACCACTGACGGCTACCCACTGATACCACCACTGTGGTAGTGAAGGAGGGAGAGGAGAAATACGAGGGCGAAGTCAAAAGTGGAGAAATGAAGGATGAGAGATATTGGATTGGAGACATAGACAAAACAGAAAGGAAGCTAAAAACAGAAGAGAAAAAGGAAGAGGAGGAGAAAGGAGACAAAGGTTGATATCGGATGCTGATGATTTCCACAGATGAGCACTAGTGAAGGTAGAGAGAGAGAGAGAGAGAGAGAGAGGCTCCAGCCTCCACCATACTGAATAACCCAGCCGGGCTTCACATTAACATATGTTAAATTTTATCATTACAAGTTCACAAAGGGACGAAGGAGGGGAGGGTGAGAGGGGAGGGGGGAGAGAGAGGGGAAAGGAGAAGGGGGAAGATGAAATGAAATGAAATTGTTTCCGCAGATGGTGTACCCGTGTGGGTATGTGTGGTGTACCCGTGTGGGAATGTGTGGTGTACCCGTGTGGGTATGTGTGGTGTACCCGTGTGGGAATGTGTGGTGTACCCGTGTAGGAATGTGTGGTGTACCCGTGTGGGTATGTGTGGTGTACCTATGTGAGTATGTGTGGTGTACCCGTGTGGGTATATGTGGTGAACCCGTGTGGGTATGTGAGGTGAACTCAAGTGTGCATGTTTGGTGTTCCCATGTTGGTATGTGTAGTGTACCCGTGTGGGTATGTGTGGTGTACCCGTGTAGGCATGTTTGGTGCAAAAGGGGATGATGCCTCAGGGAACAGTGTCGACACATTACCAGCAAATCCTGGTAGAATCACTGATGTCCATACAGGGGGATAGATAGGGAGGGACCAGAAAAAAATGCACCAACAGCGAACCCAGCTACTATGAATCCTAGCAAACGGAAATCCAATCTATGCAAATACTATGCCTTGGGTATCTGCAGGTACGGTATATCTGGTAAAACAGGTGGGGCATGCACCTTTGACCACCCCAAAAAATTCCGCACCCACATGGCAACAGGAGAGTGCAACTTCCACTCCTGTAATTTATTTCACTCGTCACTCCATGAAAGAAAATGTTACAACACATACTGCCAGGCACATCATCTAAAGGGGACAAGAAGACACAGACCAGCCAGACTATGGCAAACAAAAGAGGGGAGCCACAATCCCTCCTAGGACGGAGTTTTTTTAGGGCCAGGAGGGAAAAAATACTGGGAAGAAATGACAATAATCCTACACCAACTGAAAACACTTCTGGAGCAGAGGCACGGACACTGGCCTCCACTCCAGAACAATAGATATTAGAGCCAGCAAATAAACCCCCTAATTTCCACCAGTATAACGACATTTGTCTTTGCAAACATACAGGGTCTAAAGCCGTCAAAAAACAACAAAATTCCTTACATCAAGGGACTGCTCACGGAGTCAAATGCAATGTTTGTAGCATTCACAGAGACCCGCATAAAGGATCATTATGACAACGAAATATGGATTCCAGGTTATAACCTATTCAGATGCAACAGACTAAAAAGGCAACAAGGGGGGGAGGGGAAGGGGGGTTGGCTTGTACGTCACAGAGTCGCTCATTTGCTCAGAACTACTAAACACCTCAAATGATGTAGTTGAAGTTTTGGTGGTAAAGATTGAAAACCAAAACCTTGTCATTGTGGTGGTATAGAAGCCTCCAGACGCAACTTCCCAGCAATTCCAGGAACAGCTTTTGAAAATTGACCACTGTCTAGAAAATCTCCCAACTCCTGCCCCAAACATCGTGCTACTGGCAGATTTCAACTTGAGACACCTAAAATGGAGGAGTATAGCAAATAATATTTTAGCAGAGATCACCCCAGGTGGCAGCGCAGATGAAAACTCACACACACACACGAACTATTAAATCTCTGCACCAAATTCACCTTAAACCAGCAAATATTAGAGCCAACAAGACTAGAAAATACGCTGGACCTCATCTTCACTAACAACGACGATCTGATACGTAATATAACCATATCAAAGACAATACACTCAGATCACAACATAATAGAGGTACAGACATGTATGCACAGTGCTCCTGACCAGCTAAATGTGATCAGTGAGGAAGGTCTCTTCACAAAACATACAATGGGATCAAGTCAACGGTGTCTTAAATGAAACAAGCTTAGAAGATATCCTAAACAACGTGGATCCGAACAGTTGCCTGGAAAAAAATGAACTCTGTGGTTCTTGAGGTATGCTCAAGACATTCCATTAAGAAAAAGAAGGAGAAGATGTAAACTAGAAAGAGAGAGATGCTCCCTACACAGACGAAGGCGAAGATCACAGAGCTGCTGAGAGGGGCCAATATATCTGAAATACGTAGAGAGGAACTGGTCAATGAAATAGCAAATATCGAACTTAAACTGAAGGAATCTTACAGGAGACAAGAATCACAGGAATAACTAAAAGCCATAAAGGAAATTGAAAAACAAAATACTTCTTCTCTTATGCCAAATCTAAGGAAAAAACAACATCCAGTATTGGGCCTCTGCTTAGGCGGGATGGGACATACACAGATGGCAGCCAAGAAATGAGTGAGATATTAAAGTCCCAATACGACTCAGTGTTCAGTGAGCCGCTGCCCAGACTAAGGGTCGACAATCCAAATGAATTCTTTATGAACGAAACGCAAAATTTGGTCATTTCAAAAATCTCAGATATTATTTTAACTCCACAAGACTTTGAAAAGGCAATAAATGACATGCCTATGCACTCTGCCCCAGGCCCAGACTCATGGAACTCCGTGTTTATCAAGAATTGCAAGAAACCCTTATCGCGTGCCTTCAGCCTTCTATGGAGAGGGAGCATGGACACAGAGGTCATCCCACACACTAAAAACAACAGACATAGCCCCACTCTACAAGGGTGGAAGTAAAGCAATTGCAAAGAACTACAGACTGATAGCACTAACATCCCATATCATAAAAATCTTTGAGAGGGTTCTAAGAAGCAAGATCGCCAACCACCTAGATACCCATCAATTACACAACCCAGGGCAACAAGGGTTTAGAGCAGGTCGCTCCTGTCTGTCCCAGCTCCTGGACCACTATGACAGGGTCCTGGATGCTGTTGAGGATAAACAAAATACAGATGTAGTATACACAGACTTTGCTAAAGTTTTCGACAAGTGTGACCATGGCGTAACAGCACACAAAATGCGTGATAAAGGAATAACAGGAAAAGTTGGTAGATGGAGCTATAACTTCCTGACAAATAGAACACAAAGAGTAATAGTAAACAGAGTAAAGTCCCAGGCAGCCACGGTGAAAAGCTCTGTTCCACAAGGCACAGTACTCGTTCCCATTCTATTCCTCATCCTCATTTCTGACATAGACAGAGATGTAAGCCATAGCTCCGTGTCTTCCTTTGCGGATGACACCTGGATTGCTCCATAGCAGTGACCTCCATTGAAGACACTGCAAAGCTCAAGCGGACATCAACCAAAGTATCTTCAAAATGGGCGACTCAAAACAATATGAAGTTCAACGAGGAGAAATTTCCTTCTCAAATATGGGAAAACTTGAGGAAATAAAAAATGTATCAAGGTATACGACAAATTCTAACCATACAATAGAGCGAAAAAAGAAATGTGAAGGGACTTGGGAGTGATAATGTCAGTGATCTACGCATCGGCAAGGAAAATGATAGGATGGATAATGAAAGACAGCTAAAACTAGGGACATAAGCCCAAGATGACACTCTTCAAATCCACTTGTTCTCTCTAGGCTGAAATACTGCTGTACACTAACAGGCACACTTCAAGGCTGGCGACATTGCAGACCTGGGAGGTGTACAAGAACTTTCACAGCACACATAAGTACGATAAGGCACCTAAGTACTGGGAACAGTTGAAGGTCTAATGATCTGCATTCCCTGGAACGCAGGCAGAGAGAGATACATGATAATATACGCCCAGAGGGATTGGTACCAAACCTGCACACGAAAATCACTCCCTATGAAAGCAAAAGACTCGGCAGAGTGCAACATTCCCCGATGAAAAGCAGGGGACGCCACGAGTACACTGAGGGAACCAACACCATAAGTGTCCGGGGCCCAAGAATCAGAAGAGTGATAGAGAGAGAGGCACTGGACGGGCGCAAAGTCGGTACCTGACCAACCGGGCTGTGGTTCGTACGTCAGTTTGCGTGCGGCAAACGGTAACAGCCTGGTTGATCGGACCCTGATCCACCATGAGGCCTGGTTTCGGGCTGGCCGCAGGGGCGTTGACCCCGAACCCTCTCCAGGTAAACTTCAGGTAAACCCGTGTGGGTATGAGTAGTGTACCCGTGTGGGTATGTGTGGTGTACCCGTGTGGGTATGTGAGGTGTACTCGAGTGTGCATGTTTGGTGTACCCAGGTGTGGGTATGTGTGGTGTACCGTTGTGGGCATGTTTGGTACCTGTTGAATTATCTGCCAGGAGACACTTCAGGATTCGTAGCAGCGTTATAAGGCCAGACGAGGTCACTCACTGGGTCAGTGAAATAAGTTAAGGAAT